>JAHQCQ010031981.1:0-11390 GCA_023539305.1 Ilex asprella | reverse complement strand
TGGGGAGGGATCAACACGGTTGGAGGAACATCGGAAGAAGAAGCCGGGGCTCTGGCGCCTAAAGGGGAAGGTGGTTCCCCCAGTTTTTGAGACCTCTTAGCTCGAGGAGCGAGACTGCTCTAGGTGCCAACTGGAGCCTTCCGCTTGCTGCTTTTTCCAATCTGCGACAGCTTTTCAATCTTGGCCTGAAGATCCTGGGGGGCAAACTTCATGATGGAGGACCCTGAAAAATCCAAGTAAAGTCCGCCGGATAAGAGCGAAGAAATTAGAGAAGAAATAGAAAGGAGAAGGAGAAGATACCACCTTCTGCACCTTCAGCTCTCACGACGGAAAGTGGAACAGCCAAGGTCGCTGGGGGAGGGCTCAGGCCAAACTCAACCAAACGACGAGAAACGATGAGGTCAGCGTATCTCTCAGGTTTGAGCTTTCCCAGCTTATCCAGTACCCTATGGTCTTGAGGGCTGAGCTCAAGTCTGGAACCTAAATAAAGAACGCACAAACCAAACAAGGTTAGCAGCTCGTCGTTTCTAAATTAAAACCCAGCCAACTCGGATCAAGGGCTCACCCAAGTTTTCCGGCTCATTCCATCCCCTAGGAATACCAAGGGTATCCGTTTTGTCAGCACAATTGAACTCCCAGTTGGTACCCCCAATGTAGAGGAAATGTTTTTTCCATTTTTTGTGCAAGGAAGGGAGGTCAGAAATAATCTTCCTAGCACCAGTGCGCTTGGAAATGTATAGAAAATCCTCAGAAGAGGCCAGCTTGACATTGAAGAGTTCTGTGAGCAGGGAAAGGCTGGGGACCCCAAGATTGTGTTTTACGAAATATACAAGGAGTCCGACCAGGACCCCATAGAAATTGGGGGAGAGCTGGAAAGGACAAACATTGAAATGTTGCAAGACACTTTTAATGAAAGGATGTAGGGGAAATCGAAGGCCGTTCTCAAATGCCGCAAGGAAGAAACACACCCTATCTTTGACCTCTTCGACGTAGAAGACAGAATGACCTGGACACCAGGGCTCGACCCCGGGAGGAAAACCATAGCGGGCCTTATAGGCCCTCATTAAACCAGGCACCTCTTCGCTAGGACCCTCGAGCCTGGC
The DNA here is from genome assembly GCA_023539305.1 of Ilex asprella. Classification (NCBI taxonomy): domain Eukaryota; kingdom Viridiplantae; phylum Streptophyta; class Magnoliopsida; order Aquifoliales; family Aquifoliaceae; genus Ilex; species Ilex asprella. Next base: position 10,287 of record JAHQCQ010031981.1, on the reverse strand, counting down.
ATGCTCGTAGGCAGCCCCTAGGTACGAAGAGCTGTCAATGACCCCGAGTCCACCCATCTTGCCCTTGCCTTTGTCAGGCTTAGGAGGCAGGGAGGATGATGTGGAGGGGGGCTCCTCGACAACGGCTGCCGAATCAGCAACCTCTACACCAGGAAAGTTATCAATTTCTACACCTACATCCCCTAAGTCGATATCCTCATCAGCAGACCTACCCCCCGAGAGGGAGACAGAGGAACGAGTAGCTCTAGAAGATGCAGACATGTTTGGACAAGAATGGGGGAGTTCGAAAGAGCGATAAAGAAGAGGAGGATGTATCAGACACTCTCTAACAACCCCAAAGCTGGCGCAGTAGTTACCGAAAGCAAGAATTCGCACAATAGAATCCCAATCCACAAAGTGAGGAAGGGGCGATAAGCAAAAATCCCTATTCCAGAAATAGAAGAACCGAAAAGCCCAAAAATGCAATAACCACCTCGAATTTGAGGGATCCAGAACGCAAAAGCCAGGAAGAGGGGTAAAGGGACGTACCTAAACAACGAGCGACGATCCAAAGCGGAAAATCGAAAAAGAAGGACTACCCGAAGCTTCAAATCGAACCTAGGAAACTTGGATCGTGAGCAAGAAAGCAGGAAATCACAGGCCAGAAAATCTGAGAATGAAAGAGAAAGAAAACCGAGGGTTTGGAACAGAAGTTGAACAGTGGAAATGGCGGTTCTGATAGCCGTTCGAACATTTAAAGCTTGAGAAGCACAGGCTGGAACGCGCGCAAGAATCGAGGAAGGCATGATGAATAAAAACCGTCAAAAGGCGTTAACACACGTGCACTTCAAGACCAACCACGTGCGGGTCCAGCTCGGCTTAAGTAACTCAGCCCTTGCCCTTGCTCTCCTGAGCCAAGGGCTGGGGGGCAACTGATGATGCCAGGAAAAATATTTCCAAGTATGAGCTCAGACCGGGAGGTCAACCCAGATGGGAGGTCGGATAGGGAATCCGGAGCTCAGGGGTATCCACCCAGAGCTCACCTCAGGCAGGACGGTAGAAGAAACAAGGAATGGACAGCTGGTTAATAACGAGTGTTCCCATAGGAGTAAGGCACTACATTCAAGGCATAAAATCTCAAATCAGCCAAGATCCTCTCCTAATTTAAAGGAGAATCCCGCGGGAGAAGGACAAAAATCTCGCCAGATATCCCCTGTGGAGGGGGGTCGCATTTTAAAGAGAGAGGCAACCCTAGAGGCGAGGGGGAAAAACAGAAACCCTAGTTTCTAAAACATTGTACTGAATAAGCACTCAAGTGATCAATAAAGAAAAAGGAGCGAGAGCCTCCATTAAAAAGTGGACTAGCCGAGCTCCAGAGCCGGTGAACCACTATATTTCTTACTGTTTACATTCCCCCAAACTCCCCCGAATACTTTACTGCAAATCACGAATATAACCCCGATCCGTCCCGATCATCATAGTCGACACATCCCCTGTTCATCTGCGGTGAAAAAAGCATCATCAAAGATAATGTCTATCAACTATCTACTAAAGTACATGAATTTAAATTAACATTATTTGTGGCTATTTGACATTATTTGTGACTTCATCATCAGACTTTGGACCACGAACGTTACCAGGCAGCCCTCCATGTCTAAATGAGTTGAATCTTTTACCAGTATTTACCACTTCTTTACTAAGTTCTCCAAATTTTGATCAACTCCAATGGCTTTTAGGAGCTTACAAGAAAGTGTTTGTGTAATGCAATTATAAATAAAAGGCTATGCAAGCTCAAAAAATATATAGTCTGCACTGGAGTGAGCCTTTAACAACCTTTAATCATAGTTAGAGTGACATCATTTATAGAAATAACTCCCACCGGAGCTGATGACGCACTTGGGCCATCATTTTCTCTTTAGAAGATAAATGCAAATTGGTTTGGAGAAGGAAGTCTAGTGTCATTACAAAGCATGAAAGCCATTTTTGACATGGTAGGCTGATCAAAAGCAAATTCTTGTATACATAATAGTCCAATGTGTATACATCTCAACACTTCATGTGTTTGATATGACTTGCACAATGATGAATCAACTATATCCAGGGCCTTGCGTTCGTTCCACAGGTCCCAAACCTGATACAACATTAACCATCAATTTTAGGTAGATAATCAAATAGCAATGCCTTCTCTCTAAGAAAAGCAAGAAACCTCACAAAAGATCCTTAATTCAACTCCAACATGTCCTTTTGTTTCACTTCAGTGTGACAGTATTTTCTTATTTCTTAAAACTGCACGTCATATAAGAGTCATGATATTGACAATTAACGAAATAGAATTTTCTGTAACCACAGATACATTTGAGGTCTTGGCTTCAAATGCAATTGTACACATGTACTTACATGTTCAATTAAGTTGAGAGAGTTTTCATGACGGTAACTGTTGTGCTTCCTGCCACTAATTATCTCTCATAACATAACTCCAAAACTATAAACATCAGACTTAATAGAAAATAGTCCTTTCATTGCTTACTTTGGTGACATATAACCTTGCAATCACAGAAAGTTGAGAAAATTGTTAAAACAAATTCTCTCTCTCTCTCTCTCTCTCTCTCTCTCTCTCACGCCGTTATACTTACTATGTTCCGACCACTCGATCTGTGTTAGCTTCGATTTGATCCCCATCAAAGATTTTGGCCCTACCGAAGTCTGATATTTTTGGATTCATGGTGGCATCCAACAGTACATTGCTGGCTTGCAGATCCCTGTGGATGATCCTTAGTCTTAACTCTTAAGTCCTGATAAAGATACATCATTCCTCTAATAATTCCCAAAATGATTTCAAAGCGCTTTCCCCAATCTACCATTGACCCTCTTGCTTTATCTGGACCACAAGTTGAATTTTTCACCAAATCCCACATCAGTCACTATAAATAAATAAATAAATAAAACATAGCCAAGTGGAAGTTTACAAATAGGGAACATACTGTAGATATACCAATGCAAGCCTTTATTTGGCAAGTATTCATAGATTAACATCTTTTCGTCTTCTTGAACGCAACAGCCCAAAAGCTGTGTTGTAGTCTGGCAATCAGTTTCACTTCGTTCTTCAACTCTTCTATCCCTTGTCTTGAATTCTTTGATAGTCTTTTGATAACTATTTCCTGTCCATTATATAGTCAGCCCTAAAATCAAATCATTTATAGTTTAAAATAGATCGGACTATGTAATTTGTTGTTCAAGTGCAACTGGGCTTCCTCAAGCATGCCCGGAGAGTGGTATAGAGAGGCATGCATTCACTACCTTATAAACCGTACCAAATCCACCTTGTCCAAGTCTGTTAACAAGAGAGAAGTTGTCTGTGGCAGCAACTATAGTGCTTAGATCAAAGAATTGCAGGTCTGAGTTTGTCCCACTTTCGATGATCTCGCTTCCCCTTGAAGGTCGTTGATAGAATGGTGAACTAATGCAACGAATTGGCAATTTGTTTCTCCCTCTCTTGCCTGCCATTAAACAAAAAAAATCTTCAAGAAAGGCTAGTTAATCACCTACATGACAAAGTCTTGCTATAATGATCAGATTTTGTTTCAAGTTAAAGTTTCACATTAGTAACAAGGCATGAGACTGAATGATAACGTACGCGATGCATGGGCTAATATTAACATCTAAGAAATAAAAAACAGCAGGCATGTCATGATGGTTGCCTAAACAATATATCTTGCAATGTGAATCTTAATCTTGTCTCCTGCTTAATGTTCCAACACTAATCATCAAATTGTGAGTCCTAGAGGCTCAATTTTTGTTTCGTGTTACTCAAACACAAACAATATTAATTGAGGATGGTTACTTATTTTCAGAATTGATCTACCTTGTACCTAGTAGAACTTGATGAACCAGTGACAAATTTCAACTCCACTGCACAGAAGATGTGCACTATTAAACAATGGTGATGTGATAAGAATAATTTGTTTACCTTTCCTCTTCTTCATAGCCAACCAATACACCAAAGGCAATATGAAAAGCATTGCGGCAATGGATGCCACAATTGTCACCAACCTTTTGCACTCAAAGCTCTTCGACTTCTTTGAGTATTGAGCTGGAAAAAAGATCCCAATTGATCTGATAAGGTTCAACCACAACTTATCTTAATAGATGATCATGGTGCAAACTAGGCCAACTTTGGTGGTTAAAATTTATTTTTCTTGTATTGGTAATCTTTTTGAAACTTTCCATGTGCATGGAGTTTGAGAATTGACAAAGTGAAAGATATTTTTGAAGTGGCTTACGCACATAAATAAGAAAACTCCTCCATGACATGCTAATAGCCAGTTACTTCTGCTGTTCTAACTGTAGCATAAATGATGATATGATATTTCAACATAATGGTTAGAATGGTATAAGAGCCATGTTAGTAGTCAAAAAAATTCTCAATTCTTGCTATACCAAAGTGAAAGAATTCGTTAAGTCTGGGGAATCTAATAAGGCTCTATCATAAAGAATTCAGACTGCTAAAGCTCAAAGAAGTAACAGTTACCATTGGAAAATCAGCATGAAAATTGATGCCATACCTAACTCAGCTGCATCCACACGTATGTATTGTTAGAGTAATCTAGTATATTAGCTTTAGGGGTAGATTAGTCATTTATGTTATCATGTTTGCCCTAGTATATAAGACTACTATTAATGTGTAATACATTGATTTATTCTGGATCAATAGATTTCTCTCCTTTCTTCAACAGAGATTAACATGGTATCAGAGCCTTGATCTCTAAACTCAAATAATAATCTATGATTAAAGTCTAGAAGAAAACCTGGTGAACCGATGGCCTGGTGAACCCGACGTGAACAGTACCGACGTGAACAGTGACGTCATCATCGCCGGCGATGACGTCATCAGTCTCCGACAGTGAATACCACCATCAAGATCGAATTTACATGGGCTTCTCATTGGTGTGCTTCCTTTTTTGTTTCGAGTTCATCTGGTAAGGGTTTCTATTTTTTCAATATTTTTGGGAAAATACGTATAGATTCTTCGATCTGCACTTCTGCCAAAAATTTTGGTTCCAATCAGCCAATAAAGGTGCGACTAAGCCTGTTGAATATCCATCTGAATGATTCAAGGTAGTCTAGTTGATTTGAGATGAGATTTGTATGATTGAAGGAATTTTCGGTGACTTTCGGTGGCTGTTTTTGCTGCTCACAGTGCACCGACTGTGCACAGAAGGCTTTCGGTGACTGTTGTTGCTCCTCACAGTGCACCGACTGTGCACAGAAAGAAGTTTCGGTGGCTGTCTTGCTTCTCACAGTGCACCGACTGTGCACAGAAAGAAGTTTCGGTGGCTGTCTTTGCTTCTCACAGTGCACCGAGTGCACCGACTGTGCACAGAAAGAATTTTCGGTGGCTGTTTTTGCTTCTCACAGTGCACTGACTGTGCACAGACTACCTCTCCTGGCCTGCCTTCTTACAGTGCACCGATTGCTCCTTCTTCTGTCTTTACAGTGTACCGATTGTTTTGAGTTTGCTATTCTGTGGTTGGATTTGAAAAGTGGTTTTTTATTGATTTAATTTGTTGTGTTGCTGGGTCGTTGGATTGTTGCAGTTATTGGCATTTCTTTTTGCTTTAATTTGGGTATTATTTTGCTGAGAACATTATGGCCGGTGGACATTCTGATTCTCTTCAGGCTATTAGTGTCAGATTAAATGGTGAAAATTACGTATATTGGTCTTATGTTATGGAAAAAATTTTATTGGGGAAAGAGATGTGGAATTATGTTAGCGGTGTTTTGCAAGCTCCAACAGATTCGAAGGCAGAGAAATATGCTGAGTTAAAGAATACCTGGGAAGTCAACAATGCTAAAATCATCACTTGGATTAACAACTCAGTTGATCAGACCATTGGTGTGCATTTGGCTAAGTTTAACACAGCCAAAGAGATTTGGGATTATTTGGCTACATTGTTTGTTCAGTCTAATTTTGCAAAGAGATATCAGCTAGAGCATGAAATTCGAGCTGCACGTCAGGGTGATAAGACCATACAGGAGTTCTACTCGGTTATGACAGGATTTTGGGATCAGTTAGCACTTGCTGAACCTGCAGAATTGAGTACTCATATGGTATATCGTACTTTTAGGGAGGAGCAACGGTTAGTACAGTTTTTGATGGCACTTAGAGATGATTTTGAGGGTCTTCGTGGGTCTATTCTCCATCGCCTCCCACTTCCCACAGTTGATGCAGTAGTAAATGAGCTTCTGGCTGAAGAAGTTCGTCTTAAGACTCTTTCTGGAAAGGGTCTTCTTCCATTCCCTAATCAGACTGTATTGGCTGTACCACCCAGAGGGACTTCTCACTCTCAAACTAAGTATAGGGGTCGAGCTGCTACAGATGAGTGTAGTTTTTGCCGTGAGAAGGGCCACTGGAAGGCTCAATGTCCTTAATTGGTGAACAAGAATGCTAAGGGGGCCTCACATCAGCCATTTAAGTCTAAAGATCGTCATACAGCCGCAGCTACTTCACCAGTGGATGAGACACTTCCATCAGCTCCCAGCATGACTATGATAGCTGATCAGTTGTAGAAGCTTCTTTCCCTTCATCAACCAGGTGCCCTATCAGTTTCTCCCTCCACAGGTTCATTTACTACAGGTCCTTCAGGTATATCTCGAACTGCTTGGGTCTTTGACTCAGGAGCCACCCATCATATGACTAGTAATTCTTCCTTATTTGTTTCTATTGTCTCCCCTCCCTCTATATCTGTCCTTGCAGCCAATGGCACCCAAATGTCCTTGGCTGGTGTTGGAACTATTGTGTCTTCCCAGCTTACACTTCCTGATGTTTATTATATTCCTCAACTTACCTTAAATTTAATATCTGTTAGTCAGTTGTTTGATTCAGGATTCTTAGTTCACTTTTCTTCTACTGGTTGTGTTGTGCAGGATCCACGGTCGAAGAAGCTGATTGGGACAGGCCATAGAAATGGAGGGCTATATGTGTTGGACGAACTTCATGTTCCTGAAGTTGTTGCATCCACTGTTGATTTATCTTCTTTTCAATTGAGTCCAAAATCGTCTAGTTTTTATTTATGGCATTCCCGTTTAGGTCATGTTTCTCATTCTCGTTTAAAATTTTTAGTTTCTACTGGTACTTTGGGTAGTTTAGAGTGTCATGATATTTCAGATTGTAGTGGCTGTAAGTTGGCTAAATTTATTGCATTACCTTTCAATAAAAGTAACTCTCGTTCTCTTGCACCTTTTGATCTTGTACATTCTGATATTTGGGGACCAGCTCCCATTGCAACTAAAGGGGGGTCTAGATATTATGTTTCTTTTATTGATGATCATACCAGATATTGTTGGGTGTATCTAATGACACGTAGATCTGAGTTCTTTTCTATCTTCACTACTTTTCGTGCTATGGTGCATACACAATATTCTTCTATCATCAAATGCTTCCGCTGTGATCAAGGTGGAGAATATTCTTTTAGTGCTTTTCGTGATTTGTTGAAATCTGATGGTACTATTTTTCAGTCCTCTTGTACTGACACACCTGCTCAGAATGGAGTAGCTGAACGAAAATATCGTCACATTATTGAGACAGCTCGCTCTCTGTTATTATCATCCAGTGTCCCTAGCTCCTTTTGGGGAGAAGCAGTTCTTACAGCAGTTCATCTGATTAATTGTATTCCTACAATCCTTAATTCTGGTGTCTCACCTTTTGAAAAATTATGTGGTAAGACACCTGACTATTTCTCATTACGTGTGTTTAGTTGTACATGTTTTGTTCTGCTACCTAGTGTTAATCGTACCAAACTCACGGCTCGTTCAGCTTTATGTGTTTTTCTTGGCTATGGTGAGGGACAAAAGGGATTTCGGTGTTATGATCCTAGTACACAGAAACTGTATGTCTCTCGCCATGTTGTGTTTATGGAGCATATTCCTTTTTTATCTATTCCATCTAGTTCTTCATCTCTGCATAAATCTGATCTTATCTACCTTGATCCTTTTTCCTCTAATGTTTCTCTTGATTCCTATGTTGGTGATATGACTGTGGCTGATCTTCCCTCCTCTTCCTCTTCCTCTTCCTCTTTGCCTGATTTGTCTATTACACGTCCTCCGATTGTGCATACTTATGTTCGCAGGACTCCCACTATCTCCTCCACAGATGTTGTGCCTTCATCTGCACCTCTTGGCTCTCAATCAAATTCTGACGCCGTGGATCACACTCCCCGTTATCCTCAGCGCACCCGGAAGTGTCCTGACAGGTTTGGTTGGTCCAACTCTTGTTACTCTTCTGATTTTTGTTCTTTTCTGACTTCTATACATTCTCTGTCTGAACCAACCTCCTATAAGGAGGCTATACTTGATCCTCTTTGGCAACAGGCTATGGATGAGGAGCTTTCTGCGTTACATAAGACTCAAGCTTGGGAGTTGGTGCCTTTACCTCCTGGTAAAAGCCCCATTGATTTTAAGTGGGTTTATAAAATCAAAACTCAATCCAATGGTTCTGTAGAAAAGTACAAGGCTAGATTAGTGGCCAATGGATTTGCTCAAGAGTATGGGCTTGACTATGATGAGACATTTGCTCCAGTGGCTAAGATGACCACGATTCGCACAGTAATTGCAGTGGCAGCTGTTCGTCAATGGCCTATCTCAGATGGATGTGAAAAACGCTTTTCTTCATGGTGATTTATCTGAGGAGGTCTATATAACTCCTCCTCCTAGGTTGACTCCTCCTCGTGGTCATGTGTGCAAACTTCACAACGCTTTATATGGTCTTAAACAGGCCCCGAGGGCATGGTTTACAAAAAAAAATTCAGTCATATGTGATTTAGGCTTCTATGCTAGTGATCATGATTCTGATATCTTCCTTCGATCCACTCCTTCTGGTTTCATTCTTCTTTTACTTTATGTGGATGACATGATTATTACAGGAGATGACAATGCAAGAATTCAGCTGTTGAAAACTCAGTTACAGGATTATTTTGAGATGAAAGATTTGGGTCCACTTCGATACTTCTTAGGGATTGAGGTTGCTTCCTCTCCCAAGGGTTATCTTCTTTCTCAGTCAAAGTATGCTTCAGATGTTATTCAGCGAGCTTGCTTATCGGATACCCGAACAGTTGACACACCCTTGGAGCTCAATGTTCGGTATACTTCCTCTGATGGTTCTCTCCTGCCTGATCCTACCTTATATCGTACTATTGTTGGGAGTTTGGTGTATCTTACTGTTACTCGTTCAGATATTGCTTATGCAGTTCATGTGGTTAGTCAATTTGTTGCTGCTCCTCCCACACTTCACTGGTCTGCTGTTCTTCGGATTCTTCGATATCTCTGTGGTACGTTACATCAGAGTTTATTATTTTCTTCCTCTTCGTCTTTGGAGCTCCGTGCTTACTCTGATGCGGACTGGGCTGATGACTCTAGGGATCGCAAATCTACCACTGGTTTTTGTCTCTTTTTTGGTGATTCTCTTATTTTCTGGAAGAGCAAGAAACAAACTGTTGTAGCTCGATCTTTTGCTGAAGTTGAGTATCGTGCTATGGCATCTACCACAGCAGAGATAGTTTGGTTGCGTTGGTTGCTTGCTGATCTTGGCATTTCTTTGACCACTCCGACTCCTATGTATTGTGATAACACCAATGCTATCCAGATTGCTCACAACTCGGTGTTTCATGAGCGCACAAAACATATAGAGATTGATTGTCATTTCGTACGTCATCATCTTCAGCTGGGCACGATATCTCTCCCATATCTTCCTTCAACTATGCAATTGACAGATTTCTTCACCAACTCTCACACTATCGTGCGCTTTCGTTTTCTCCTTGGCAAACTCTTGATATTGGATGCTATCACATCATGAATTTGAGGGGGGATGTTAGAGTAATCTAGTATATTAGCTTTAGGGGTAGATTAGTCATTTATGTTATCATGTTTGCCCTAGTATATAAGACTACTATTATCAATTAATGTGCAATACTCTGATTATTCTGAATCAATAGATTTCTCTTCTTTCTTCAATATACATTAACACAAACAAAGTCAAAATACGTTTGGAAAATAATCAATAAGTTTAATATTTGATATTTTTGAATAGTACATACCCACCTCTGGCACTCAAGTTACTTCCAGTATTCCCCAAGAACACATGTTGACTTCAAGTTTTCAACAGCAAGAAAATGGAAATACACTATCACTCTAGCATAGTAATAATGGCTTGTTAAGTTATAAAACTCACTTGAAAACTATATTTGTATACACACACACACACACATATATATATATAAATAAATAGTTTACATATATATGTGGAGGAGGGGGAGA
>JAHQCQ010031979.1:0-12545 GCA_023539305.1 Ilex asprella | reverse complement strand
ATCTATACAAGTCTTATTCAATATATGCATGTATAAAAATTTTACCGAACTTTCTATAAATAAAACGGTTCACAATAGCTAAGTTAAGAATAGTAAATGATTTGGTTTTGTATGTTTTTCAATATTGTGTGACCCTTCAGTCAGTGAAGCAACAAAAAATACTTACCATCCAAGTGCAAAGTCCAGCGACCGACGTGCAGCACGATAGTCGGCTGTTGAATTGGAGTACGGCACGTACCAATAAGTTGATAACGTAATTCCAATATTACCCTTTTGCAATTTCTGCACAAATTCTATGTTCAATAATGGCAAACATACTATCATCCTTAATAGTTATACTTCTTTTGGATTTTAAACCTGATATTTCTCCTTATACAATTTCACGGCTAAAGCGTGCGCGAGAAGTTGGTTGTGTGCACCAATATATGGTTCGGTGCCTGAGTTCCCACCTGTGCAATTTGGATTTTTCCAAGGGGAACATCGACCTGGTGCTAAAACACCATCATCATACGCAAGTGTGTTAAAGGTCGATGGTTCGTTGAATGTGATCCAATGTTTCACCCGATCACCAAATCTCTTGTAGCAAAGCTCCGCGTAATCATGGAAATCATACCTATGATTGGATCATCAGTAATTAAAGGAAATATGAGATCTAGCTGATAGTCTAACACATGATTTCATTAAATAATTGCTTCCTGGTGCATAGAAATAAAGCCTCTTTGCCGTTGTGGAATTCATATAAGAGTTTAAATATGACTTTTCAAGTTTCAGGCACTAGTTTAACCAACTAGATCTTTCAAATTTTGATCAATCTTGACTTTGGCTTACCCTACTTTACTAACTTTTAATGAATACTTGCATCAATTGGATCCACTCTGGTACACATTCCCTTAATTACTCTAGATATCTCTTTGTATATTTGATGAGGAATAAACTTATTTATAATTGGGTTCACATAAATTTATTATTGTTGATTCACCATTGATGATAAATTTAGAAAACGTAGACATCTGTTTATGTTAGAAAACATAAATTTATTTTTCACACACCAGCCAAAAAGAAAATAACTGTTTATGTTTGTCGCCTTCCTTTTGATATGTTTTGTGTTTTTTATAAAAAAAAAAAATCATAATACATTTTCATGTTTAAAAAGTTGTTATCATGTTGATATGTCCTATTGTGTGATCTTAAATTTGACAGCATTGGGTTTATAAAGACTCAAGTAATTAACAATGCACTGCGTAGATAGGAACATACAATATGAGGACTATGTGATTGTCACTTACACAATCTGCCGACTTAGGAAACCACCATACTCATCTTCTAGGGCTTGGGGAACATCAAAATGGAAGAGAGTCACGAAGGGCTTCAAGCCTGAATATATACCATAAGATACCCAAATTCAAATCACACTTCCGGTGAAAACCAATGCCAAGATTTAAGTATCGACAACAACCTTTGGATCGGAGTTCATTTATAAGGTTGTTGTAGTACTTAATTCCTTCCTCATTCACACCTCCACTTATTTTTCCACCTGTCAAACGTACAAGTAAAAGAAAAAGAGTATGTACTAATTAAAGGCCCATAATATACAAATGCTTGCCAATTTCCCTTAAATTCTTTACAGAATTCTACCAAATTATGAAGCTTCATTATTTCACTAATAGGGTTACCCTTTTTAAAATACTAGAATGCAAGTTTGTGTAGTGAACAATCTTACGTGGTAAGACTCTCGCCCATGAAATAGAGAATCTGTATCCATCCATATTCATGTTCTTTATGAGGGCAACATCTTTCTGCGATGTTATAGAGAACCATACCGTAAGAACCAATTCATAAAATGTGATAAATATAATCTCAAAAAATACATTCAGATTGAAATAGTTCAATATTGGTTCTACCTTGTATTTATGGTAGGAATCACATGCCACATCTCCGTTGCTGCGATCGGCTATACTCTCTACAATTTCACCATTGACTTGTTTCAAAAAATTTCCACATAAAGGATTCGCATGCACCACAGATATTGGAATTGGTTATTATTAGAAGTAGAATTTATTTATTTTCAACACTGAAATTTTGTTTGGAAGAGAAATGTTACACGTTGTTGAAAATATAATTATGATTATAGATAATATATATAAGAATGCATTAAGGTGTTTCCAATGCTCTTCTATAGACCTACTGAAGATGAGAGCATCATCTATATAGACTATAGAAAACTGACTAATGCAATTGAAAATTTCATTCATTATATTCTGAAATTTACTAGGTACATTTTTTAATCCAAAGGGCATTACATTCCATTCATATTGATCACAAGGTGTCGTGAATGCAATCTTATATCTATCTTCTGGAGATATAATGATTTGCCAAAATCCACTTTTCAAATCAAATTTTGAAAAGATTATTGCATTTTTTAGTCTTTTGAATAAGCCCTGTTTATTTGAAATTGGGTACCTGATCCATTCCAAAACAACATTTAATCGATTATAGTTAATGACTAATTTTGGTGTCCCTCTTTCTAATTCTGTGTTTTTTATGACATAGAAAGTAGGGCATGACCAAAGAGATTTGCTTTTCCTAATGATACCATTTTTGTGTAATTCAGAAATCTTTTTTTTACAGATTTTCATTACTTCATGGTTCATTTGGATGGGTCTGGATTTAGTTGGGATATTTGTCTCACTAAATCCTTTTATGTAAGGAAATTTGACCATGTGCTATTTCCTAAATTTTTATCTACAGCTTGTGATTCTCCTTTCTTTTCCGCACTTCCTTTATTTTGGTATCATCAAATTTAACTAAATTATTCTGTTCTGCTGTCTTTTTCTCAGATCCACTACTGAAAAATTTGAAGGGAGATGCAGTAAACTTCAGAATTAGAATGAGTAATAGTAAAGGTTTTCGCTGGAGGATGGTTTGCAGATACAGTTGCATTATCTATAGTCTTCCATTTGTGCTTTGAAATTACTTTTAATTCTTTGTGACATGATTCAATGTAATCAAATAAGAGTTTTATCAGAAAAAACCCAAGACGACTTATAAGCGTAAAACTTACAAGAAAAACTCAGGGAAAAAGACTGATAAAAAAGATAAAGATGTTAAGTGTGTTAACTGCGGTAAAACAGGTCATATTAGTCCAGACTGCCCAGTTAAGAAACAGGTCAAGAGATTAAAATTGGCAAAAGAAGATGAAAAAGAAATTCTCAAAATCTTTAGGCTAAACAATCTCAAACAGAGTGAAGAAAGTTCAGAATACTCAAGTTGTTCTGAAAGTTCTTCAGATTACTAGTCAACCTTTAACAATCCTAGTGAACCTAACATCAAATTAGGTTGCAAAGATAATTGTTGTAAAATATTTATGGTAATCACCAAATATGCTGAAGAAGAACAAATCCTGATACATTTGATCAGCAAAATTGAAGGCCCAGACCTTAAGGTCAAATACATTAAGCAGCTAAAAGATTTGTTTGTTAAAAAAGATAACAAGCATCTTTCTAGTGAAAAATAATTAATCAGCATTAACAAAACAATGGAAAGATTTTCTAAGGAGAAAAAGAAAGAACTCACCTTGCAAGATCTCCAAAGTGAAGTTAATAAACTGAAAAAAGAAATAAAAGACTTAAAAGCACAAAACATAATCTTTGCTGAAACTTTGAGTCTTTTACAAATGTCCAATACAGTTACTGTTGAGACAAATGATTCTAATCCTGAAAAACAGCCTCAAGATAATGAATAATCTGACACTAATTCAATAGTTCAACAAGGACACATTCACAATGAATACCTGTAACCTCCACCTCTTTAGTGGAAACTTTAGGTGTAACGAAGTTGCCATCTCACCATGGGTGTTCGCAAATTGATAATAATAGAATTAATTTAGTTAATAAAATTAGTTTTCAAAAATGGTATTGTCAAATAAAAATCATAATTTATAATGATTTTAAACATGACACAGTTTCCCTTATTGATACTGGAGCAGATGTAAACTGCATATAAGAAGGGATTATACCAACAAAATCCTATGAAAAAACCATCGAGAGACTTAGCTCAGCTAATGGTAGTAAAATGAATGTTAAATACAAATTGCCAAAAGTTCATATCTGTCAAGATAAGGTATGCATTAAAACATCCTTTATTCTTGTCAAAGATATAACTGATGAAGCAATTCTTGGCTTACCATTTACTTATTTATTGTACCCATTTACAACTGATGAAAATGGTATAACCACTAAATCATTTGGCCAATCTGTAACTTTTATGTTCATATCTAAACCTGAAGTGAAGAAGTTGAGACAACTTAAAGACCAATCAATCTCTAAGTACCTTAGGCTAATTAACCAGAAAACTAATCAAGTGAAATTTCTTAAAGAAGTTTTTTTATTAATCATTAATAGTTGATGATTAATTGGAGCATTACTCTCTAGTTCACTGACAGTGAGAGAAGGGGTGAAGTCATCATCTTCTTCTTTTTCTTCTTCTTTGATCTTAGAGTATGATGAGATAAGGGGGGGTATAGAAATGTCTGCTAACTTGAGGTGAGGAATTATTGATTCCTTTTAGCTTACGTCTCTTTTATTTTTCTTCTGCTATTTCTTTATCTCTTCTGGAGATAGTAGAACAAGCATCAGACTTTCTACTTTTATTGATTTGAATAGGTTTATAGAATGATTTGCTTGATCTATGGGATCTTGCAGAATCAAAGGAGACTATTACTCGTCCATCATATAGCTGATGAAAGTTTTCTATGTTAGAGGTAGTGTTTTCACTATCTTTGTCATAGTTTTTATTTTCAACTATCCATGATTCTGGGAGCGTTACATCCTTCCAAATGATTTGCTTAGGAATCTGGATATTTGAATGATTAGTACTAGCCTGGATCAATATAGTGCTTTCTTTAGGACTTTTCTTCAATGCATGCACATTCAAGTTTGTGGTAATGCATTTGTAATAAATCTTATAGATAAGAACTATTGATCTAGTCTCTTTTACTAGTCTGGTTATTTCTCCTGTTAGATGGATTCTTAGAGTTAATGCCATTATTGTGTTAGGGCAATCTAGGCTCAGGGTAAAGTCAGGATAACAGTTGAAATATACTGGTCTTTTGTGAAGACCGGTTTCCATTAATCCTAAGATACTGGGTTGATAATCTATATATATATAAACCTTACAGGTGACATCACAGATCTCGAACTAGACACTGACTCCATTGTACTTATCTATAGGATTTATTATAAATGCATCACCACAAATTTAAATGTTAATGCATTAAAAAGAAATCTTAAAGATAATACACTTTTGATGGAACCTAGCACAACAGATGCTAATACTCAGGTCCCTAAAAGACTCCAATGGAAAGATGTCACACTACCCACAAAATGGTTAACCCAAAACCCTCACTATAAGCCTGACCATATTGAAACTGAGTCAGACTTAGAAACAATTAAGCAGTTTTCTGATGGAAATGTTGAAATATCATTTAATGATACTAGGTCACAGTCTAGTAGGATTTCAACTTATCGGGAAACAAAATATAACAAACCTATCCTAATTAATGAAGGTAGAAAATTTGCATCTTATTCTAGTTTATCTAGGAGAGATAAAGAAATTGATAATGAGTTACAAAAAAGATTTCAAAGTTTTAAGATGAAAGGAGTAGATAATACTTCGTCACTACAACTTAGTAAACCCCAGTACACTCATTACCAACCTACACCTATTAATCCAGTAAGTACATCTTACTCTAGGTTTAAAGAATAAGAGGATAAAAAAGAAGATGAATTTATTCCATCTCCTACAGCCTCTGTCACCCCTTCTGACTTTGAAAGTCATAAACCTAGCCCTAATTAAAGTCACCAATTATATGTTATAAACAAAGAACCTTCCACCTTGTTTTTGCCAGACATGACTAAATTAGTAAAAAACATGACTGACAACAAATCTAGGTATAAAGATTTTTTCAAGAAATTTAATCTTGAACAAAGAAAAGAACTTAGGATCCAATGGGTAAAAACTATGCACAAATTAGGATCTGAAATTGAGTTCTTTGATTATTTTGATTCTTGTCACAAAGATGTAAAAGTAATCACAAAGCATTAATGGAAGACCACTAACTCAGGAACTGTATCTTCGAGTCACCCTTCTGCACAAGCTTTTACTTTTAGATCTGCTGACCAAGAAATCACAGCTTCACCGTTCAAATTACCTCCTCCTGAATCTGATAAGGCCTCTACTGAACAAGCAGCCTTAGAAAGATTTCAAAAAAGGATAATTGAACAAAACAATTTCACCAACCAAAGCCTTATCACCATAGGCCAACAACTTGATAAAATTGAAACTAAAATTGAGAAGCTACCAACATCAACAAAAAAGTTGAAAAAACCTTTAGTTACCTTACCTGAAGATAGATCTAAATTAGGAATTCCAGATCAGCTCAGAATTGTTAAACCAGCTACTTAGGAGATTAGATACTCAACCTGAGACATCACAAACTTCCCAAGTAACTGTAATTAATAAAAATTCTGATTCTGAAACTGAAACTGCCATATCTTCATCTGATGAAGATATTAAAATTCTACAGGAACAATTTGAGGATAATCCTGATGAGTTTAGGATAACCCCTCCAAAAAATGAAAATTTAAAAATTAACAAATTAAAAATCGTTCCTACTAGTTCCACAAAGAACTGGTATCCCAAACCTACACCTCCTGATCTTCAATACGAAGAAAGGAACATCTCTAACCAATTTTCTGTTCAATCTAACAAACTCTATGAATGGAACATAGATGGTTTAAGTGAACAAGAAATTTTGAACAAAGTCTATCATATGTCCATGGTCATCAATAGTTATGTAACCAACATGTAGGATCCAGAACCCAAGATTATTGACTTAGTCACCTCAGGATTTACAGGCGTACTAAGAAACTAGTGGGAAAATTATCTCACGCCAGAATCTAGGGATGAGATAAAAAATGCTATTGTTACTGATGATGATGGCATTCCAATCTTTGATGAAACCATAGGAAGAGCAAAATCTGATGGTTTAAACACTTTAATTTTTACCATTGTAAAACATTTTGTTGGAACACCCAGTAATATTGAAGCTAGGATCCATGACCAGCTCAGTAACCTTAGGTGTCCTACACTTAGTGATTTTAGATGGTATAAAGATGTTTTTATTAACAGAGTTATGGTTCGTCCAGATTGCAATAAATCTTTCTGGAAAGAAAAATTTGTTAATGGTTTGCCTAATTTATTTGCCCATAAGATCAGAGAAGCCCTTAGTAAGGACACTAGAATCATAGAATATAATTCACTGACTTATGGCCAATTAGCCAGCACAATCCAAAAAGAAGGATTAAATATGTATATTGACTTAAAAATTAGCAAACAATTACAAAATGACAAAAAAAAAAGCTAAATATGAAATGGGTAATTTCTGTGAACAATATGGTCTCCCTCCAGTAGCACCATCCACTTCCAGAAAACATAAACACAAATCCCATAAGCCTCACAAATCTTATTCTAGGAGTAAATCTTATTATAAAAGAAATAAGGATTCACTCACCAAACCCAAATTTTACAAAAAAATCTTCTAAAGAACCCCACAAATCTTCTGAATCCAAAACTCACAAAAAATCTAACAAAATGTCTAAATGGTTAACAACCAGCAAATATAAAGACATAACTTGTTATAATTGTAGCAAAAAGGGATACAAAAGCCCTGATTGTCCAATTAAAAAGGAAGTTAAAAAATTAAACTTAGCTGAAAATGAAACTAAAGAAATTCTAAAAATTTTCAGGCTTCATAATCCACCTTCTGATGAAGAAACCTCAGACTCAAACAGTTTTGATGATTCTTCTGATTCTCCTTCCACAACGAGTGAACCTGATATTAAAATAGGTTGTAATGACACTTGCTGTAACAAAATTAGGGTAATCACCAATCAATCTGAAGAGGAACAAATTTTAATTGACCTAATCAGTAAAATTGAAAACCCTGAACTTAAAATTAAATATATCAAAAATCTTAAGGATTTATTTCTTAAAAAAGAAAATAAGTCTTTATCTGTTGAGAAACCTTTAGTTAGTATCAATAAAGCAATGGAAAGGTTCAGTAGGGAAAAGAAAAAGGAATTAACCTTATCTGACCTTTACAGTGAAATTAATAAACTAAAAATTGAAATAAAAGACTTAAAGAAAAAAGATCAACTTCTTGCTGAAAAATTAAGTCTTTTATCTGTGTCAAATCCTGATTTTGAGCAAGAACCTCAAGATGATAACCAATCTGACGATAATAAATCTCAAACTTCAACAAGGACACTTTCCCAATTGATACCCGTAACCTCCACCATGTCAGTGGAAACTTCTGGTTTAACGAAGCTGACATCGCAAGATGTGTGTCCACCAATCGATCAAATTAATTCTATAAAAGAAATAAAATTAC
The DNA here is from genome assembly GCA_023539305.1 of Ilex asprella. Taxonomy (NCBI): domain Eukaryota; kingdom Viridiplantae; phylum Streptophyta; class Magnoliopsida; order Aquifoliales; family Aquifoliaceae; genus Ilex; species Ilex asprella. Next base: position 4,096 of record JAHQCQ010031979.1, on the reverse strand, counting down.
AAAAATGTTATTTCCAGATTAAAATCATAATAGGTAATGATTTTATCCTGGACACAATTGCCCTTATTGATACAGGAGCAGATGTCAACTGTATTCAAGAAGGACTAATTCCAACCAAATTTTATGAAAAAATTGTCCAGAAACTTAGTTCTGCAAACGGCAGTAAAATGAATGTTGAGTATAAATTACCTAAAGCACATATTTGTCAAGACAATGTTTGTTTCAAAACATCATTTATTCTTGTACAAGATATGACTGATGAAGTAATTTTAGGATTACATTTTATCTATCTATTAACTCCATTCAAAATAGATAGTGATGGAATATCCACTCAACCACTTAATCAATCTGTTAACTTCAGATTTCTACTCAAACATGAAGTTAAAGAATTAAGGCAACTTAAAGATGAATCTGTCTCTAAGTACCTTAGGAAAATTAACCAAGTAAATTTTCTAAAACAAGAAATTGACCATAAAAGGATTGAACAACAATTAAAAGACTTAATCCTTAATGAAAAAATTAATCAATTTAAAGAAAAACTTGAACAAGAAGTTTGCTCTATGCTTCCTACAGCCTTCTAGCATAGGAAAAAACATACAGTCGAACTTCCATACATTAAAGGATTTAATGAGAAAAATATTCCCACTAAATTCAGACCAATCCAAATGAACCATTAAATAATGGAAATTTGTAAAAAGGAAATTTCTGAACTTCTAAAAAATGGTATCATTAGAAAGTCTAAATCACCCTGGTCTTGTCATGCTTTCTATGTTGTTAAAAATGCAGAATTAGAAAGGGGCACTCCAAGACTTGTAATTAATTACAAGCCGTTAAATTCTGTCTTGGAATGGATTAGGTATCCTATTCCAAACAAACATGATTTAATTAAGAGATTAAAAAATGCCGTAATATTTTCGAAATTTGACTTGAAATCTGGTTTCTGGCAAATCCAAATTGCTGAGAAAGACAGATACAAAACTGCATTTACCACCCCATTTGGACATTATGAATAGAATGTTGTCCCATTTGGTTTGAAAAATGCACCAAGTGAATTTCAAAATATTATGAATGAGATTTTATCTAATTTAAGTCATTGTTCTATTGTTTACATTGATGACATTCTCATCTTCAGTAAATCAATAGATGAACATTGGAAACATTTAAATACGTTTGTAGAGACTGCCAAACATAATAGTCTAGTCATCTTTGCCAGCAAAATCAAGTTATTCCAAACCAATGTCAGATTTCTTGGTTACAACATACAGCAATCAACCATAGTCCCCATAATCCGGTCTATCCAATTTGCTGATAAGTTTCCAGATGAAATCCTTGACAAAACTCAATTGCAAAGGTTTTTAGGTTCCCTGAATTATGTTTCTGACTTCTATCAGAATCTCAGGCAAATCATCAAACCTCTATATGCCAGACTCAAAGACAACCCTACTCCTTGGACGTCTGAGCATACTTCCATAGTCCAGCAAGTCAAAAAATACATCAAATCTTTGTCTTGCCTTGGTTTTCCCTCCATTAATTCCTTCAAAATCATCCAAACTGATGCTTCTAACATTGGTTATGAAGGAATTCTTCTTCAGAGAGAATTTTCAAATTCTCCTGAACAAATTGTCCTTTTTCATTCTGGTATCTGGAATGAAACACAAATGAATTATTCTACAATTAAAAAGAAAATTTTATCTATTGTCCTGTGTATCTCAAAATTCCAGTATGATATATTAAATCAGAATTTTTAGTCAGAGTCGATTGTAAGTCTGCAAAAGAAGTCTTACAAAAAGATGTTCAAAATATTGCTAGTAAGCAAATTTTCGCAAGATGACAATCTATTTTGAGTATTTTCGATTTTGACATAGAATATATAAAGGGCAGTAATAACTGCATCCCTGATTTCCTAACAAGAGAATTTTTGCAGGAACCCCATGGCGGACAAGAAGCCCAATAAGCCTGGTTCTTCCTCCAAAAATCAAGAGGGAAGGATAAGGGCAAAAGACAGGCCCAAACTGTCAACCAAATTCTTGCAAATACAATCGCCTCAGTGAAGAAGGAAGATTCACCTTCTTCGGCATTGCCCAAGCCTATTACCCATGCCCCAGAACCTTCAAGTGCCCTGGTAATTGTCAATAGATTCACACCACTTGGTAGACCAGTTGGCCCATCAAGCCGACCTATTCAGCGTACCATTGTCCCAGTCAAAACCTTCGCCCAAATGGCCCAACAGCCTCCACCAACAACTAGCCTTCTAGTTGACCCATTTTTCCATTCTAGACCTGTAACCAATATTCCTACAGGATCAAAAATAAACTACCATTACAAAAGCCCAGCTACAAATATCTTTGCCATTGAACCAGCCCATGCCCATTTGGCTAACCCAAATAACCCAATTGGACTGATCAATGCCTATCTTGGAATAGGTTGGACTTTTGTCCCTTCTCATCCTGAGAAGAACTTTGTCTTTTACCAAGATATTCTCTTCTACACCCAGTCTATTTTTATCAAATCAATTCCTGATAAAAAAGACCCAAGTAGAGCTATTTACCATTCTTTATTTATCAAGAAATTATGGACCACCAAGGATTGGGATTCACACCCTTCTTCACTCCGTGAACTCCCTGGCCATAGTGTGAAGTTTAGTTATTATGACTACATTGAGTCATGGACTAAACTCATACTCTACCCGGATGAGTCTTTAACTCATTCTTGGTTCATTCAATTTGATAAGAATTTCGAGGGCCAGATTCCTTCCTGGTTCATACGGTAGTGGCAAGTTCACGGCCACATTCCCGAAATTCTTCCAAAAGATCTTCATGATCAATTCCTTTACTTCTCTACTACACCTCTTCCTAGTGCACAACAATCCTCATTCCCTATCCCTATTTTCTAACATTTTTCTGCAAGTACAAGATCTCATGGATTTGCAGATGGCAGTGGACAATCATCGATCACCATGTTTGCAGACAGTATTCTGTAAAATGGTGGCCCAAATATAATCACCAGCCTATCATCGAAGCAATCCAGCAGGAGTACCCAGTCAAGGTTCCAGCCCCACAAGAGGCTCCTAAACCTTGCCACCAACTACTCCTGCCAAGAAGGTCATGCCTACTGCAACTATTGAAGACAAACTAGTCTTGGAAGGCTCATCTAAGCCCAATTCATCCAAGGCCAAATCCAAGAAGTCCACCTCCAAGGACTCAACAAAGCGAGCTCCATCAGCGGCCCAATTACTTAAAATGGCCCAAGACCTGATTGAGCAAGCCCAAGCTGCCAGCAGTGCCAGGTCATCACCAGCATCTTCTGCAGGGTCAGTCCATCCATCCTTGGACCTTTCTCCGGAAGCCCAAGACCCATATGCAGGTTATGATGACCTAGACTCCACTGACCTTGCCAGCCCGTGATTCTTATCCTTATCTGTGATGGCTTCAATCACTACTGTCTCCACTAATAGACAGAAAAGCTGTCCATCACATGTAATGCTAATGATATCACTGTCTTTTGACTATTTCCCCCTAGTAAATAGCCTTTTGACCAATTCACCCAACTTTCGGCAGAAAGGACCCACTAGTTCCTTTTGTCAACCAAATACCCTGAGTAAAAGGTCTTTACCTCTCCTTTTCCACCGAAAGCAGAGATTCTCGTCCTTTTACCCACAAGTGAAATTCAAAAGGAAAATCATTTTGATTCCCTCTGTCCTCTAAGTCTTCTCCTACTTTTTCTATAAGAAGAAGTTCATTCGGCAGAGCAAGGGGAGAACGTTTTCCTTCAACAACGTTTACATTTTTTATTCTAGTTTCACACAAACACTTCAGCATTGTAAGAGCTCCAAGAAAGGAATGCTCCCCCAATCTCACACACTTGTAGCTACTCTGCAATTCTTCTTTGGCTAGCCCCTCTAGTGCTAGCATTGTAAGTATTGTAAATACTTGTGTGTAATTTACATAATTCCATATTTTAATTGTTTTGTATAAAAGCTTGGGTATACATTTCATACCCACAACCATTTGGTTGAATTTCCTCATATCTCTCTACTCTTCTGCTTCCGCGCTATATATATATATATATATATATATATACATCTTTATACATATGT
>JAHQCQ010011457.1:0-25659 GCA_023539305.1 Ilex asprella | reverse complement strand
GCAAGATATTTCCCAAGGTCTGATTCAATACTTCTATTTGTCCATCAATCTATCGATGACTCGAGCTACTGTACTACAACAAAGTATCCAACCCATTTCACAAAGTTCGCTAGAAATGGCTAAGGAACTTGTTGTCACGATTGGAAGTAATTGTCTTCGAAAGACCATGCAAACGAACAACTTCCCAAAAGAAGTAGGCAACATGAAAAGCATTTGAAATTTTCTTACATGGAATAAAATGTGTTATTTTGGAAAACCTATCAACCACAACATATATAGAGTCCATACCATGTTGAGTTCGTGGACGACCCAACACAAAGTCCATGGATAGATCCTCTCACAGTGTATCTAGAATAGGCAAAGGAATGTAAAGCTCAGTATTGTGCATGTCCCTTAGCAATCTGACATTTGTAGCACTTATGAACAAATCTCTCCATATCTCTCTTTAGTTGAGGCCACACGTAACACTCTTCAACTAAATCAACGCCCTTATCTTTGCCCATGTGGCCTGGGAGACCCTCGGGGAATGCAAAGTTGAGCATCCTTGAATAAGAAGCCCCATGGACCTGAAAATCCCTTGAAACTCCATGCATATCTAAGCACTAGGCCCAAATTTGTTGAAAGTCTTCATGTCCTGCATGCAATTCTTTTAAATAGTCAAAGTCAATTACCTTATTACGAACAGTAGTCAGCAACGTAGTATGCCAACTCAATGCATCTATTTGTTCTACTAATATGACTTGTGCTTCAGGGTGAAGGTGAATTTCTGAATTTCTACCACCCACTGCGCATGCATACAGTTAGGGGTAGTAGAATTATTAAGACACTTCAATGCCTGGTGGTCAGTATTCAAAAAGAGTTCCCTCTGAATTAGATAATGTTGTCAATGTTGTAAAGCTCTAACAACTACATAGAACTCCTACTCGTAGGTAGACCATTTCTACCTCGCCTCACTATTTTTTTCACTAAAGAAAGCTATTGGTTTGCTCTCTTGGAACAAAACTGCTTCAATGCCCATACATGTGGCATCACAATCTACTTCAAATATCTTCTCAAAGCTAGGTAACGCTAGCACGGGAGTTGTGGTGAGCCTTCCCTTAAGCAGCTAGAAGCTCTTCGCTACCTCCTCCATTCACTTCAACTGCCTTTACTTTAGGCAATCGGTAAGTGGTGCTAGAATAGTGCTAAAGTTTCTTAATACAAGGTTACAACACAATGAAAACTGCGAACCTCACTGACTGCCCGTGGTGTGGGCCACTCCTGAACCGCCCAATTTTTCTCATCATCAACCGAGATCCCTGTAACACCCATCACATAGCCTAAAAATACCATGCTATCAGTCATGGAACTGCACTTCTTAAAGTTCACGAATAGATCGTTTTCCTCCAAAGCTGCTAAAAACTACTTTCAAGTGCTACAAGTGGTTAATCTTATTACGACTATTAGTATTGCAATATATATCATCAAAGTAGACAACCACAAACTTTCCAATAAAGGTTTGAACACCTAATCCATAACTCTCATGAAAGTACTAGTTGTGTTAGTGTGAGATCCTGGTATTTCACATCGGTTAGGGAGAAAAAAGTTACTGGATTTAAAAATAAGTTTTTCACGTTACATGACATAAAGTCTTTTTCCAGGAGTACTGGGAGGAACAAAACCATTAGGGCTAGTGGGCCCAAAGAGGACAATATTATGTCATGTGGAGGGTGGGATGTTACAGTTAGACAAACCAAAAGGCTTGACCAACCATTCATACAACCCTCTTTCATTGCAAAACAGTCTTCCACTCATTGTCAGGTCGGATACGAATCTAATGGTACCCGCTTTCAAATCAACCTTAGAGTACACCTTAGCACCCTCCAACATGCCTAGCATATCATCAAGTCAAGGTATAGGAAATTTATACTTCACAGTAATCTTATTAATGACTTGGCTATCAACACACATCCATCAACTCCCGTCTTTCTTAGGAGTGAGTAGAGCAAGAACAGCACAAAGGCTCACACTTATCTTGATATGCCCTTTCTATATCAACTCATCCACTTGTCCTTGCAATATTTCGAACTCCTTGAGACTCATCCAATAGTGGGGCAGATTTGAAAGACTAGCCCCCGAGCACAATGTCAATATGATGTTGGATGTCCCTTAGAGGGGGTAAACCATCCAATAACTCCTACATGATTCCCAGAAACTCATCAAGTTATGGCCGCAATAGTTTTGGCACTAGTTTGGGCTCAACAATCTATTCTTCCTCATCCTTTACGACAAGGGCATACATTTTCTCACTCTCGTTTACATCCTCTTCGATGGCTGGAACAACAAGAAATGATCTACCCTTAGCCTGAGGTGTTATAGGACGACTCTCACGTGTTGTAGGGACAATGAGAACCTTAACACCATCCTTAAAGAAGGTGTAAGTATTATCTTACCTCTGTGAACCACACTTAAATTATACTGTCATGGCCTCTCCAACAAAATATGACATGTATCCATATCCACAATATCACACATAACACTATCTTTATACTTGTCAATTGAAAAATGGATACAACATTGTTATGTTATCTTGATTTCACCAACACTTTTAATCCATCCAATGGAATAAGGCAAAGGGTGTTTCTCAGTCTGTAGTTCCAGTATGTCAGCCACCTCCCTAGAGAAAATATTCTCACTGCAACCACTATCAATGATCAACTGACATACCTTATGGTTCACGGTGTACGTGGTTCGAAAAATATTGTGTCTCTGAGTGTCCTGTTCAATCTTAGGGGTGTACATCAATCAAGAACAACAAGGGCAATCCCCTCATCACCATATGTCAACGCACTCTCATCCTCTTCCTCGAAAACGTCATCCTTTGCCTGGTACTCTTCCTCTTTGTTAGCCTCTTCAGTAGCAACCAGATTTATTACTCCCCGCTTAGGCCACTGATTAGAACAATGTCCTAACTGACCACATCTATAGCATTTATCTCCTTCAGGTCTGATGTGAAGATTCTTTGGTGGTTCGTTGGTTACTAGACCAGAACCCAAGGAGCCTCCCCTTGTATCTACCCCGTAGTTACTAGAATATCTCCCTGGAACTGTAGAAAGGCTCGGGATACTCATAACTTATTTTCCTCGGTTCACCATTGGACGCGATTGGTCAAAAGAACTTCAATTCTACACTGCCTTGTCTAACTGTGCTTCTACCCTCGTGGCTAGGTGGATTGTTTATGTCAAAGAAAATAGAGTTTGTAAAGAAACTCTATCCTAAATAGCAAAATGCAAACCCACAATGAACCGAGCAATCTTCTAGGACTCAGTCTTAATCAGGTTATTGTAGAAAGAAAGTCTCTAAAATTCCTTCGTATATATTTGAACTGTTCTATTGTTCTGCTTGCAATCTTGATATTGCATGAATAGAATCTGCTCATAATTTGGAGGTAAAAACCTCAATCTAAGCACCCTCTTCATCTTCAACCAAGCACGAATCGGATGTCTGCCTTCCCTAGTACGAGCGAGTTGGATTTACTCCCACCAAGCAAAAGCCCTTCTTTTTAATTTGTATGCCACCAACTTCACCTTCTTCACCTCTGAAATATCCATGTAATCAAAGAATCAATCCACCTCTGCCAACCAATCAATGAAATCCTCAATATGAAGATGTCCATTAAAATTGGGTAGATCAACCATCATCTAAAAATCTTTGGACTCGCGGCCAGGATCTCTATAATCTATAGCATTATCTAGGAAATCATCATCATCATCACTGTAATCTACAATGGATGTTGCTCTAGGAGGAACACCATGAACGCTCTTTCTTGCCGGGTAAACAAGATTTTGATCTTGATTGGGTTGAATATGAGCTATGTCTCCGTTCACCATTTCTCAATTTGGACCCATCGTCAATTGGGCAACAATGTCCTACAGTGCTTACAAGAATTGCTGAAACTGTTGGGATTGTTATTGTTGTTGTTGTCGCTAGAAGTCCAAGAATTTGACTCTCGAGAAAGCCCCTTCCACATGATCACCATCATCAAGAAGATTGTTAACACCTCGTTGATTGGCCATCACACCAAGTTAGTCAAGTCTCTGATACTAATTGACGCAGCAGAACAAAAAAACACAAAGAACACTACAATTCTAAGTGTATAGAACAAAGATACTCTGAATCCACAGTAAAGTAACACAAGAATAACTCTGAAAAAAGTATTATTTAATGAATAATTTGTATTACATAAAAATATATATATATATATAAACGGTCAAAACTCTAATCATCCCCTTAATAAAAGGTCAAATCTCTAATTATACAAAAATTACCAAAAACATAAAATTATAATCTAACTAATTAACATAAAAACACGTGTCGTCTAGAGTCTAACCCAACTAACGGCACTGAATTTAGAATCTCCTATAATTTATTATTAATTTTTGAATTCTTTCCTAAAATAGCAAAAACAAAATTTTGAAACTTAAACGATAAAATTTGACCTAAAACTGAAGGAACTCATGACAAAACAATGAGTTTTGACCATTGCCCCAATTCAGATCAAATTCCACTGATTTTAATCAATTTTAAGTCTGGGTCATTTTGCCTCTACTTTCACCTTTTTACTTTTTTTTAGATTAGACATATGACAATCTTCTTACTCGAAGTAATCAACAACCACTTGTTATATATCAGACTCTATCTCCTAGGTTAATCCTTAGCCGGGTAAGAGTCTCCCAGCAAAGGTGGACGAGAGAGCCTGTAGTAACTTTACTTGGAAGTAAGGTGGCTGACCCATAGTGACTTCGCGTAACAAGTGTTGACTAGTCGGAACCTCCCCCAAACAAGTGCCGACCGGTGGACACCTGCCAAAGCCCATGGCGACCGGTATGGGCTACCTTAGGCCTCACAAAACCAATACTTTTTTCCGCAATCTAATGAAAGTTCTGGTTTGGGATGATGTAAAACCAACAAACATAATTAAAGAGGTAACATGAGGAACTTGAGAGCAAATAAGGTAAGGCTATGGGGATAGTTTGAGAGTCAAGGTGTAATTGCCCAAAGAGTTTTCTCCAATATGCAAATCTCCTACATGAGGAAAGAAAATTAGACTAGGCACAACTGCAGAAGCGATAGGCACGTGATTGTGTGGTCAGGGGCTTATACTAATTTGTTGCTGCAGATTTACCCTTTGTAACAAATAATTACAGATTCCCTACGACTTATATGCATATTTAAGACAAATACATGAGTGAGCATAGTTCATAGTGCTGGATTGAAGCGGGACACGAGATATATCAGATTCGGTTCCCTTTTAATTTTTAAATAATTGGAAAATTCTTCAACTCTCTTCGAATGGTAAAGATGTTTTACGTGAACATATCTTTTCTTACTTAAACAAGTTTGAATTTTGAAAATATCAAATGAGTTAAATGTGTTGATATAGATCAGAGGTGACAATCTTAACCCATTATCCATTAACCCGTCCAATCCGCCCATAAATAAATGGGTTGGATACCTATATTAATTAATATGAGTTTAAATAGGTTGGATAATATGATTCATTTTAATTAAGTGAGTTAGTATAGATTACAAATGGGTATCCATTGGGTTGAGTATTTATCTTTTTATTAAATAACACAAGTAATAAAAATAAATAAATATACTAATATACCAAAAAATACACATACTATTACACCAAAAAATATACACATATATAATAATGCACCTAAACATACACACACTAGTACACCACGAATGAACCACAGGTCGGTCCACAACCTGTGGGTCAACCCATAACCCACGGCCCATGGACCACCTTGTGATTCATGGGTTGACCCATGACCCATGGGTTAACTCATGGGTCGACCCACTGACCACCCATTATGTGTATATTTTTTTTATTAAATGTGTTTTAATTTTTATATTAGTATATGTATATATATTTTTAGTGTATTAGTGTGTATTTTAGTATATTAGTGTATATATTTTTAATGTATTAATTTGTATGTGTTTTGGTGTATTAGTGTTTGTGTGTTTTGATGTACTAATATGTCTATTCAAAATTTTAATTATTTTATGGGTTAATTAGTTTAACCCAACCCGTTATAAACTCAACCCATTATAATTCATTTACTAGGTGAGTAAAAAATGGATTTAATTTATTTTAACTCAATCTAATTTAACTCAACCCATAACCAACCCAACCCACCCATTTATCACCCCTAATATAGATGAATCATTCCCATTCAAAGAGAATCGAAAGATTGCCTTATTATTTCATCATGACTTATAGAAAGCAATTAACTTAAAAAAAAGTGCGACCAAACTTAGATGACTAGGCGGTGCCTAAGTGCAGTGCAGAGCGCCACTTTAATACACACTTTTTGGGAGCCAACTTACATACACCTTTTATTCTTTAGAAAAGCTCGATATTACTCTATGGTCATGAAGATGGTACATTTATTCCACGTCCCAAAAGAAGTTGGGCAAAAAAATTTAATAGGTGGAACAAATTGGTGTTCGACATTGAACCACCCCAAAAAGAACGTCCGGGCCAGAAATTTGAACCCTATTTCAGTACACTGTATTTTTATTTACATCAATGGTAGATTATATCACTGTGTATTAATAAGAGATTCATTTGTGTATAATCAGTGTTTTGTGAGTACACCACGCAACAAGTAGAAATGTACTTAAAGAGATTTGAACTTGAAATTGAAATTTACTACATGCAAAGTATGTATGATTACCATTAGAGTGACGACCACCAAAATCTTCTTCGTGGAACTATCCAAGACATTTGTTGCATGAAATCAGGACCTTCCATACCAGCACCGTAAAACACTGCGTAGATAGAACATGCATGTATGCAGTAATTAGCAGATAAGCCAACCAAGAAAATATTCCAAAATAAAAATAAAAATAAAAAGGAGGCGATTGAGGACCTCAATCTTGTGTACTTTGTTGCCTGCAGGAAATCTGCTGCATGCTTCGGCGTTCATTAAATTTTCGGATGTTATGCTTCTTAATTCCATTCCTAAACAACATGCTTCCTAAACATCGTATGTTTTTACAGTCCAAATACTGTTTTGAACTCTGCCCAACAGTTTTCTTTTTCAAGTATTCAGCTGCCTGCGCCTGAACTGATTTTTCACCAAACATATTTAGTCATTAATAGAATATAAAGCAATCCCCTATTTAAACACTCCGAAAAGGTACCAAATACCATCAACAAAAATCAACAGAAGCCGTAACTGAGCCATAGTTGGGAACAGTAAAAGCTACATTGATATGGACTTTTCATGTTGTCGGAAACAATTATCTAATGGGTGATACAGTTGAGTTATATTCTAACAGAAGCTTCCGATCACAGAACTTTTGGTCCTGCTTCAGTGCTTCAATGAATTGCACAAAGATGAATAAATGGTAGATAGGCATTCAGTACTAAAGATGCTCACATTCAATTGTATATGAAAGACTGTTGAACTCAGATCACAATCCTTAGTCTCATGCAGATTTGAAACATAGAAACAGAAAATCAATTTGTCCTAGTGAATTTTTTTAAAAAAAGAAGGTGAAATTCAACTGTTGTAATGTTATAAATATCAGATTTAGGCATTGTAAACCCATCCTAACTGAGCCAAATGTGCATGAACCACAGTTACACCACTTTGCAATACTTATTACACGATATTCTGTAAACATATAGCTCTTGTACATTGTGGACATTAGTGCCGCTGTATATGGCAGTAGACTTCAGGTCATCAGCCTACTCTGCATCAACCCAATGTAATTTTGAAAGTAAATTGCAGACACCCACCTTGCAGGCGACTACATGCTATGCCAAATTGTCAATAGCCAATGTTGACTGAAGATTCTACATAAGTAATGGACATTCGGAAATGTGCTGTGCTCAAACCCTTCGATCCCTAGACCCTACTTAATCATTTGAACGAAACAAATTAAGAAAACTGCCATAGATTTCCATTTCACCCAACATAAAATTCAAACTGAACAATCATAGAGCTGCAAAAAATCATCCCAACAAACCCATATCATCTATTATTTACGCTGTGCAGATTGTTCATCCAGTTAACCACAATCACTGAATCCAAAACATGAGCAGTTATCTCCTACCTATATCCCCAATGGACACATAACCATGAAAGTATTATGTTATTTATTTTTTTGCATGGTAGTATGGTATCTCAGTTGCTTAAATATTACTTTGATTGATCTTGTATTCCATCTCAGATTCCAGCACACTTAATATCATCACTGCCACATAAGAACTCATAATAATTCAATCGTTGCATAATAGCATGATGCAATCGAAGGCTTGACAGCTGAGAACAATAATTTAAGCCTCAAGAAGTGGACACCAACATAATTTGCATTTAAGGGTCCACAGAAAGGTTTCACGTCTTTAAGTACTAACCCTGAATTCATCCCTTATGATTAATTAAGATTTAAGACCAGCTGATTGCTAATGCTGCCCTGTCAACACATTACTTCTATCAGCCCTAAGTAATCATTCCAGACGCTTGTATATGTGATCTCAAGAAGGTTAATCTAATTCTAGGCTAACAAGCCAGCCCCTTTTTTGGTGGCTAAAAGGCTGTAAAATATTGGTAAAATGTCCCATAACAGTTATTAGAACCGAACCGCCAAGCCGCTAGTAGGTGGAATCGACATTAGAAATTGAAATTGAAAAAGTCATCTTCCACTCAAGATATATCTCTAGGCTAGTCGAAGCACAACTGACCCACATGCCCAGTCATTATCCACATCCTACCATAACATCACCTTTGAAGAATAAATAAAGACGTGTTTTTCAAGTATTAACCCCATAATTGAGACATACCTGATCGTGAGGAAGCTGAACCCACCGCAACATCTTTGAGTCTCTTAATTTTTTCAATAACAAGCACATTGTCGAAGAATTCATCTGTTTCAGGATTGACTGTATCATTCCTTTGAAATAACAACAGTGCTTTTTCACATGCCTACAATGTACAAAAGTCAAAGTTGAAGGCTGAGATAGTTGTGTACACACCCTTTAATTCAAAATAGTTTTTATTGTAAAGTTCAAAACCATGACGTACAATGTAGAACCAGAAAAGTTACATAGAATTAAAGATGGAAAAAATAAGTCAGAAGCGACTATTCTGACATTTGATTAAGCTATTCCTCCAAGGAAAGGCGTCCTTGCTTTCATCTAAAAGCTGGCTGGTGTCTTTCAGATTTAGAAAAGATATTTAAGCCATTGAGATGAAGCCAAAACCTATCTCACATAATTGACCATGGTAAACAACAATTTGTACTGGCAATGGATAAAAAAAATTCAAAATGAATCACAGAATACAAAAACAGTGGGAACAGAGAATCCAATACCATGTTCCCGAAAAAACGCTACTTCCCAATTGCTAATAAACTTGTTAAAAGAGTGTAACCTATGTCAATAAAATTCCTGTGCACTATAAATGTTTAAAGAAACATGCAACTAGGTGGAAACACAATCACAACAAGATTTAGCAACTGAACTAAACAAACAGTAGGAAACCTGGAGAACGCTCAAGCCTTCACTTCATATGGATATATATATTAAAATCAAGTTTTATGCACATGAAAAATCAAATCAAATGGTTGCCCAATTACTAGCCCCACAGCCACTAGCTCTAAACTGGCCCTAAATGGTGCATTTGAAACATGCAATGCTAGAACTTCTTGAAATACTGTGAGACTAAATAGCAATGTTCAGTAGTTAATGAAGTCCAAATGCTAATGTGAACTTGACGAAATACACCCAGAGCACTGTGTTCCTGACTTAGTATATTGTTAAATCTAAAAACCACAAAATCATAACAGCTTTACCTTTCTAGCAATAGCGTAAAACTCATTGTCAAGCAAATGCTCAGCAAAGGTAAGCCATTCTCTGTATGAAACTTGTAGCCGTCGGTCACTGGTAGCCTTAAGTTCCCTCAACACCAGGGCCTCATATCTCAAAGCCAAGCAACTCTGGAAACATTTTGTGAACAACACACAGCCAACATGCTTACATCATTAGCTCAAACTCCTCACCATTCAGTCCCAAAATAGAGAAGGATAACACTTGATATAAGTTCCATTAGATATAAAAGTTGATAAGAAGAGCATGGTTATTTATCGCATATAATAGAGAAAACGCATAAATACATGGCAGCATTACAGGAAACAACATAGAACTTAAATAGTTGAATTAACTTGGGAGAAAAAATTGTATGTTAGTAGGCACGGGCTAAAAGTAGAATTATAAAACTATGACAAGTTTGAAGTGAAAATTTTTTATCTCGTAAGGTCATTTATTTTAACAAACTGATCTTGAAACAACTAAATCATAGCAAAGGTAACTGGTTCTGGCATACAATCACTTGTAATGGCTATTCCTAACTCAGGTTGACGATCTAATTCAAAAGTAATAAATCTTTTTTCAAAGATAGATCAAGTAACAAGTTAAAGGCACACCTTATCCAGAATTGATTTCAAAATCCACAAATCAATACCTAGACTACTAGTGATATAATAAGACTTCGCAAAACTATATGATGATTAGACCATCAGAATCTGCATCAAAACTGTATGCATACCTCAACGTCACCGATGAGGGCAAAAGCATGAATGAAGAATTCGAGAATCGAAAGCTTGTGATCAACAGATCTCTCTGACATATCGTGAAATACACGAAGTGATTCGTGTCTCAGGAACTCTCTCAAGCTTGAATGGAGTTTCATCAACGATTTCACATCTTTTGAAACCAAAAGCGATTCGAGGATTCGGAGAGTTCCGCCATCGAATCTGCACAAACAAAAGCGACAGAATTTTTTCGGAAAGTAGATTTGTGATCGAAGATGAAAGTTCACGGGAGCAAAATAGGGTTAACTTTGGGATGGGGAATTCACCTTCTGTTTGCGATATTGGAGCGGAACAGGGAAAATTTCTGTGTCTCTCTGTAGGACATTTTGGGAGGAAACTGGCGGGGGTTTAGCTTTCAAATTGGCCATGTTTAAATAATGGTAGTGCACTGCACATGCGGTTTCTTTTTTTTTCTTTTTTTTTTGGTTATTTTGATTAATAACATAATGGCCTTCAAATTATGACCCAGTTTTAAAATGTACCCATAAAGTTTTAATCTAAAATTTAACCTTTGAATTTTAAAATTATTTTAGTTCCTATTTTCCATCTAAAAAAGCATCAAAATAGACAATTTTCCCGACTTGAGAAACATCTACTGCTATTAAAGACTAGACAAATATACAAATAAGATTAAAGTTTCAAGTCAATGATATCATCGCCAAAACTTTATAATTGAATTTTGCTCCTAGCACAAGCACTAGATTTTTACATAGAAAAAATTGTTTTTTTTGTCAATTAAAATGACTTTAGAAGTGCAAAAACTAAATTGATACCATTGAGAATTTACATGTCATTTTAAATCCTGGCTATGTGAAATTTACTTTTTGATAAATACCCTAGATATCCCTAAACTTTGACACGAATTTTAGGTTTTTTCCAAGACTTATCCGTAGGCATGTCAATAGATCAAATTTTAACCTGAATCCGATTCAAATCTAAATCTATTTAAGCAGATATGAATCAGATTTTTAATCCATTAATTCGAATTTGATTAGAGTTGTCTATATTGGCAGTGGCTCAAATTTTTGTTTTGATTGGTTAAGTGAAATCATTGTTAAAAAGACATGTTTTGATTGGTTAGGTGATATCATTGCTAAAAAGACTTATTTTAATTGGTTAAATGATATCATTGCTAAAAGTTTATTAGATGATACAAGTGGAGCAATTTCATTGTTTGAATAAGATGGGGGTACCTTTGTAATTTGTTAAATGATGTCATTGCTAAAATCTTATTGAAGGATACAAGTGGAGCAATCAAATGCATTACTTAAATACAAAGGAGTTCATCTGCCACCACTTTGAGATGCCTATAAATTGGCATGGGTCTCTTGGCTTTTGAGATTATCCTGAAAATTGTATTTGTTCAATTTCATTCTCTTGTTGAGAGTACGAGATATTTTCTTTACATGGGGTTTGAGAGAGTAAGGTTGAGTGGGTTCTACAAATGGTTAAGGGCTTAAGTTTGCAATTTAAACCTAAGTAATAAAGCTTGTACCATTATATCCATTTTCTCTCAATAGTAAAGAAAGGAGACTGAATCACGTCTAGTGAACGTAAGCAATGTAATTTTACTGAACCACGTAAATCTTGATGTTGTGAGTTATGCTTTAATTTTCTTTATTCCACTTATTTATTTTCTTGTCGTTGTACTAACCAAGTTCCTGCGAAGTTAATTCCCAACAAGTGATATCAGAGCCCCAGTTTCGTTTGGGAGGATTGTAATTAAGAACAAATACACATAGTTCTTAATTACCGACGTTCAGTACAATGATGGGAAAAGGCATATCGATGGAAAAATTCAAGGTGGGACCCTTTGATGGAAAAAAAATTTAGTTGGTGGCAAAGCGCGATTAAAGACATCTTAGTGCAACAAGGACTGCCCAAAGCAATACTCGAGAAAGACAAGAAACCAGCGGACATGAAAAATAAGGACTGAGAGGAAATTGAGATGAAAGTTGTGAGTATCATTCGTTTATCTCTCGCATCTGAGGTAAAATATAATTTTTTGAATTAAACTTCTGTCCCGAATTTATGGGAAATTTGGAAAAGATTTATATGTCAAAATCTCTTGCAAACAAATTGTTTCTGAATTATATCAATTGTGAATGGTAGAAGAAACAAATATTGTTGATCATCTTAACCAGTTTAATAAAATTGTTACTCAGCTTTCTAGTGTTAAGGTTAAAATTATAGAGAAGAATAAAGTTATTCTTCTCTTCCATCTTCTTTTGATACACTTTTGGTAGGGAAAGATATTCTCAGGGTTTATGAGCTGATGTTGGCTCTTTTGGAGACTGAGACACTCTCGAAGCCAGGAACTAATTCCCAAGCAGAAGAGTTGATTACCAATGGTGAACTAAGTCAGCAACGAAGAAGAAGTAAGAACAAATGCTCTAGAAACAGAGGAAGGTTACGCTCAAAATCAAAAGGAAAGAGTGTCAGCAAAATCAGGTGTTACTACTGCCACAATGAATGACATATAAAAAGGGACTACTATCAAAGAAAGTAAGATCTGGAGGACAAAGGGAAATCTGCGAATTCAGATCAAGCAAGCATTGCACAAGATGGTTCAGACGGTAATGGTGATTTATTGTCAGTCACCATAGGTATAAATTATCTTGCTGACAAATGGATATTGGATTCTTGATGTTCTTACCATATGTGTCCGCATAGGGAATGATTTGATACTTATAAACCCTATAATGGAAGAACTATTCTAATGGGTAATGATACAGTTTGCAGTACCATTGGGATTGAGACCATTAAAATTAAAATGTTTGATGGTATGGTGAGAACACTAGGTGACGTACGGCATGTCTCTAACCTCAAAAAGAATTTAATTTCTTTAGGTACACTTGAATCAAATGGTTTATTTTTACGGCAATGGGTGGGCTCCTAAAAGTTATTAAAGGGGTGATGGTTTTCATGAAAAGAAAACAACAGGGTAACTTGTATGCATTGGTAGGGAATACAGTTACAAGTGGAGCAGCTGTGAAAACTCCATTGAATCCAGGTACTGATGACACTACTTTGTGACATTTACAACTTGGTCATATAAATGAGAAAGAACTGTAGAAACTTCACAAACAAAAGCTGTTTGATGGAGTAAAAGTTTGTAAATTTAATTTTTGCAAATATTACTTGTATGGTAAACAATGCAAGGTGAGCTTCAAGACCGAGAAGCATACAAGTAAGGATGTGCTGGAATACATACACTCAGATATATGAGGACCCTTGCCAGTTCAATCCAAGGGTGGAGCAATATATTTTGTGCATTTATTGATGACTTCTCTAGGAAAGTATGGGTGTACTTCATAAATCATAAAAATGAAGTCTTCCACAAATTCAAGCAATCGAAAGCTGAAGTTGAAAAGCAGATAGGTAAGCAGGTCAGGTACCTAAGGAGTGACAATGGCATGGAATATAAATTTTGGGAATTCATGAAGTTTTACCAGATGGAAGGGATCACTTAACATTATACTACAGCAGGCAAGCCACAAAAAAATGGTGTAGCGAAAAGAATGAACATAACCTTTTTAGAAAAAGCAAGATGTATGAGACTTCTTGCGAGTTTGTCAAAATCATTTTGGGCTGAGGCTATTAACATGACATGCTATATTGTTTAACAGGCCACCGTGTTTGGCTATTGATGCAAAAGTCCCTGAGGAGGTGTGGACTGGTAAACCAGTTAATTATTCTAACTTAAGAATATTTGATTGTCCTACCTATGCTACACTCAAAGTGTAGGAGCAGTAACGATCAAAGTTAGACTCAAAGTCCAAAGAGTGTATATTTATTGGCTACAAAAAGGCATGAAAGGTTACAAACTTTTGGATCCAGTTGCACGGAAGGTTGTAATCAACAACGATGTTGTCTTCAATGAAAAACATATGCTGAACTAAAACAAGGAAGATGCTGGTAAGCAGATGGAGACTCGTACAGAAAAATTCTTGGTCAAATAAAACAAGATGAAACACAATGGCCTAGTGAAGAGGATGATGTACCAATGTCTTCTCAGGAAGATACATTTGGTAGTGATGACAAGCAACAAGAATCCACAACTTTAACTGCTGGAAGAGAAAGAAAAGAACATGGAAGGCAGCAGTTATGTGTGGTTTTGAGGATAAGGTTTCTTTTGCATTGGTTGTTGGTAATGGAGATCCATCTTTTTTACAGGAGGTTGTCAATGACAAAGAAAGTGAAAAGTGGATGATAGCAATGGAGAATGAGATGGAGTTTTTACACAAAAACAACACTTGTGAGCTTGTTGAAAAACCCAAGGGGTGAAATGTGATTAGTTGCAAATGGGTATATCGAAAAAAGGAACCTACATCATAAAATAAAGGATAAAATTTTAAATCTTGTCTAGTAGCAAAAAGGTATAGGCAAGTCAAAGGGATTGACTACAATGAATTTTTTTCTCCTGTTGTAAAACATTTTTCTATTAGTGTTATGTTAGCTATGGTAGCTATGCTTGACCTTGAATTGCAACAACTTGATGTCAAAACAATGTTCCTTTACGGAGAATTTGAGGAGGAAATATATATGGAGCAACTAGAAAGATTCAAAGTGCAAGGTAAAGAAATTTTGGTATGTAAGCTTAAAAGGCCTCTTTACGGGTTGAAACAGTCTCCTAGGCAATGGTATAGGTGATTTGATTCTTTTATGGTGCATGTTGGCTACATGAGACGCAATTATGATAGTTATGTTTATTATAAGATGCTTGAACGTAGTTCTTTTATTAATCTGATGCTCTATGTTGATGACATGTTAATTTCTTCAAATAACATGCATGAGGTAGATTTGTTAAAGTTCAGGTTATGGAGCAAATTTGACATAAAAGATCTAGGTGCTGCTAAAAAGATCCTTGGCGTGCAAATCTGGAGGGACAAAGGAAAAGACAAACTATGGGTTTCATAGAAGAAATATGTGAAGAAGGTGCTATAGAGGTTTAATATGGTTAATTCAAAGCCGATCAGTACACCTCTAGCTAACCTCTTTAAATTATCTATTAGATTATGTTCGTCTACAGGTGATGAGGTGGAGGAAATGTCCCAAGTTTCCTAAGCTAGTGTAGTGGGAAGCTTAAGGTATGTCATGGTTTGTAGTTGGCCAGATATCTCACATGTAGTCATTGTAGTAAGCAAGTACAAGGACAATTTGGGAAAAAAAGCACTAGAATGCAGTTAAATGGATTTTCAATTACTTGAGAGGTACGGTGGATTTCGGCATCTTGTATTAGAGACAAGATGAGACGGGATAGGTTGTGGGCTATGTAGATTCAAGCTATGTAGGTAATATGGACAAGCGGAGGTCTACTACAAGTTATATTTTCACTCTTGCAGGTGGACTTATCAGTTGGAAAGCTATGCTTCAATCAATCCCTGCTTTATCCACAATTGAAATGGAGTATATGGCAATGGTGGAAGCTGCCAAGGAGACTTTGTGGTTGACAGGATTGGTCAAGGAATTATGATTGAAGCAGAAAAACTTGAAGTTGTATTGTGACAGTCAAAGTGTTATTCACTTAGTAAAAAATCAAGTTTATCATGTCTGGACGAAACACATCGACATGAGGTCAGAGAATGGGTGGAGGATGGCAAGACAAGTTTGATGAAAGTACACACAGAGAATAATGTAGCTGATATATTTACAAAGCCAGTGACTACATAGAAGTTCAAGCATTGCTAGAACTTGATCAATCTTTCGCACTATTAAAGATTGACGAGGCATCCCAAGGCGTGGGGATAGACATCTCATATTGAGATGCGGAGTTAAAGTTTCAAGTGGAGGTTATGAAATTTTCGCCAATGGTAGAGATTTGTTGATAGTGGCTCAAATTTTTGTTCTGATTTGTTAAGTGACATCATTGTTAAAAAGACCTGTTTTAATTGATTAGGTGACATCATTGCTAAAAAGACCTATTTTAATTGGTTAGATGATGTCATTGCTAAAAGCTCATTGGAGGATACAAATGGAGCAATTTCATTGTTTGAATGAGATGGGAGTTTTTTTTATAATTGATTAGATGATGTCATTTCTAAAATCTTATTAAAGAATACAAGTAAAGCAATCAATGTAAACGAGCTCGTATGCCACCACTTTGAGATGCTTATAGATAGGCATGGGCTTCTTGGTTTTTGAGATCATCTCGAAAATTATATTTGTTTAGTTTTCATTCTCTTGTTGAGAGTACGGAAGGTTTTCTTTACTGGCTTGAGTTGTGAAGCTTGTACAATTGTACCCATCTTCTCTCAATAGTAAAGAAAGGGACTAGATCACGTCTCGTGTATGTAGACAAAATAATTTTGTCGAACCATGTAAATCTTGGTGTTCTAAGTTGTGCTTTGATTTTCTTTATGCCGCTCATTTATTTTCTTATTGTTGTACTGACCAAATTGTTACGAAGTTAATTCCCGATGGTTTAAACGGATTCAGATATGAATTTATAATAATTATTTTCATTTTGTTTCTCCATCTGGTTTTCCTCTTACTTTCACTTCAATTTTTCATTTTTCCTCCTATTTTTAATTCGTTATCCAAATTCTTATTGCTAATTTTTTGGTGTACATGTGCTTTTTATGGTAATCCGATCGGATCGAATTTTTGGATCAGGTATGCAAAAATTAATAAATTTGAACATGAATTAATTTTTTAAATTCGTAAGATAATCAGATTGGATCAAATCAATAAACATTTATTTGGATTCAGATTCAGATATATGACAATTTGGTCCATATCCAATTCGTTGACATGCCTACTTACCGGTGTTTAAATTATGTAAACTTAGAGATTGTCTCATTTTCTTCCAATTCTACTTAAACGAGAGCTAAATTAAAAAAAAAGTTTAGAAGCTATTGGAAACAAAATCTTATGGACTTCTTCATTTATTTAGGCTAAAACTTGAATGCAATGGAATGACTATTATCATTTACATAGTTTAAGGGTTATACTAAGCCCATGAAAAATTGAGAGGCATTAAACACCTAGACACAATGCCGGTGATCTATGTGATATTTACCCTTTATTTTTTGGTATTTAGTGTTCTAAAGTTGGCCAATAATTTCCAAACATGCCAGCTGCTGCTGCTTTTTTTTTTTTTCGTTGCCACAAGTCTATGCTCACTAGGCCCGAGCAAAGGAAGTCAATCCAATATGAGACACTTATGCTATGCTTCTCAAATCAAGTGACACTTATCACCGTTGAATGTTTAGGAGGCTCATTTAGTATGATGAAGGGTTTGGTATAAAATTTAGTAACCTAAATATTACTCACATGTGATTCTGAAGAGTGATTCAATGGTTAAATATGACCTCTAATAATCCAAAGATTTCAGATTCAAGACTTATCATATCCCTAAAGTGTCATTCATCCTTGTTTCTCTGAGAATATATTTTAAACTCGTTCAAATTATGCTGATCAATATCCGAGCTCAAAGGAAACATCGGCAAAAACTTCGACCTCTTGTAGCCAAAAAAAAGTATTGCTCAGATGTATTTGGAAAACTTCATGTCCTCCGGTAACTGAAGTGAAAGGATTTTTGGGTACGTGGTGGGGTTGGTTTATCCTCGTGTATCCATCTGAACTCCGGCCCCCTACAGGTCATCTCCAACAAGAGCATTTTTCAGACCAAAAAAAAAAAAATATCAAGGACGACATTTCATTCATTGTTTTTCATATTAGAATGGATTGGTCAGTGTGTATTACCATAAAATCCCCAGTACTATTTAACACTAATTCGCAGAAAACGATCTAACATAAACAATTAAAAAATACTTGTACTGGAGTAGATTCAAATCCAATGTTTACCTGCCTCTGTAACCTCCACAAAATTAGAAGGCTTAAAATAGAACTCTCATTTTGAAGGCATACGGGTGGAAATACAATTTCATCAAAATAATAGATGTTAAAAAATAAGATAAAAAGTTGAGGGGAAACCAGGGGCAGAAAAACAACTTATTTGTAAAGCTCAAGCGGCGCACACTGAATTGGCAGAGCACGTCATGAGTCCTCTAGCACACAAGAAATTACGCATTCAAAACACGGAAAACATCATCCATGGCCCGCAGCGGCTGACAGAACTGAAAGCCCAAAACTTGACAAGTCCCACGATGAGAGGTGGTCTGTTAAGCACCATGCACATGATCACTACAACCAATCGGATTGTTAGGGTTGAGGCGGCAACATTATTATGGCGTTCGCTATTATGTGGGATTTGCTTGCCTCACCGAAGCCATCATCCCACACTTGATTTTCATTGGGCACGTTATCCCCACATCCTAACTGACGTAATCTTCTGTTCATGGGGTGGGTGGAAGCAATTTGTTTAGCTTCGTGTCTCTCTTAATGATAGTACAATTCCATTTCTTCATGCAGACGCAGTCTCTACGTTAACTCAGGGTTGCCACTTCTGCTACCCCCGGTGCAACCAAATTCACATCTCAACACAATTCACTACGGCTACAAATTAAAATAACGATTGCAATAATCCAGGAAGATCATTATGACATTTGTCAGGAGATAAGCAATGACAAGGGTAAAGTTACTAGGTCAATCTTTTGGTTTGTTCCTGAGAAGAGAAATGAAGGAAGTGATGAAATAATAATAATGCTCCAAGACATCCTCCGTACGAGTAGGAACCTAAAGCATGTGTTAATTAGACTCTTTGATCAGCACAAACTAAACTTCACAGCGCCCCAATTTTCTGTTTATGAAAATCTCTCCACCTCTTCCCTTCTTTCCTCTTCCTCATATGTACACATGAAGAGAACCAAGTGCTGGAAATCGAGGCATGGCAAAAGAAAACAAAAACACTAGTTTCCAGATATAAATGCCAGTTAGTTTATCCCAAAAGAAATCCCTCCCAAAAAAAATACCCAAAAAACATTTGAGAAGTGTTGAATTCATCAGCAATGGTCAGGAAGAAGAGGAGCTGTCTGGAATAGAAAGGGACAAAGGGAAGAGAAGTCAATAAGCTACACATAGCATAACAAACATGAACTAGTGACCCACTCAGAAAAAAGTGATTATGCAACTTTTTTAATAACAATACCAAGTGAAGATGCAGGCATGTGGTAGACATGCAAGCAGATCCACAAAATGTGTCACTCAGGCCGAGCTAGCATTAAAAAAATGCAATTGGAAATGGTACACTCACCTGAAAATTTCAACCTACCTTAGCAGCAATTTGGAGACTATCCACTTGCCTCTATAAAAACATTCACAGTCCAAATCAATCTCAATCTTAAGAATTAAACCCCACCAGGCAGCACAAGATAAAAGAGAGGATAACATGAGTATTGCTAAGAGTTAGTGAACAACCTACCTCTTAAGTCTCCAGTTTGAGAACAATCCGGCGAACGGAACATAATAAAATCACTCCGACCACAATATTTTAGTACATAAATTGCTCAGCTAAACTTCAATATGGGCGTGAACGGTTTCCGCTATTATAATGCCTATCTGGACCAGAACCTCCACCGTCTCTGTAATTATCTCTACGTCCACCACCACTACCATAGCCACCTCTACCACCGCCCCTGCAGCAAAAAATTGTCATCACTTATGCAGCGCCCAAAATGTAAAGAAATTTGCAATAGCCTCGAATAAGACGCCTCGACTCATACAAAGAATGCACATCCTCAACAGCTACCAGCAAACATACATGAATTTGAAAACACAACATGTCTCGTAAATCAACATATCAATGAACCGTATTGCATACAAAAGCTCTTATAATATAACTACACACAAAATCCCCATCAAGTTAACAGTGATTATATTGCTGTTAAGCAGAACTATAAAACTGATGATCGAAGAGAATTAGAGGGAGTCAAGCTTGAGCTAGGTAGACAATAACACAGAAGCAAAATCATGCAAATAATAGCCAGCAAGCCTCTAACCCGAAAGAAAGAAGCACACATACAGCAAACGAAGTAAGAACTGAAACATCGTCTCATTGAACAAAGATAACTAATCCCAAGTAATGACACACCATACCAAGCAGTGGGATGAATTAAGATCAACAGGTAGTCGAATCCCAAAGCAAAGACAATAGTTTCATTAAAATGTATTGCATAGTATATGCTTGGTAAACCCACCAGCACAAATCCTGATCAGTTATTAACAATCTTTATATTGAATATTTTGGAAAAGCTAAAAAACTATACATTCAAGCAACATGAATCGGCCGCAAGTTACTAAAAATACCAGTCAAAAGGGCGAGCACTTTCACGTTGCAAGACTAAACAATCACTCATGTGACCTATGAAACACGGATACAGATATGAGATACGGATACAGTACGGATACAGTGAAAGGGTAAACCCTAAAAAAATAAGATATGGGTACGGTTAAGATACGTTCATAAAATATATTTTTTTAAAATTTTATTGTTATACTTAATATAATAATAATGATTTATAAAATGAATCATACAATAACTAACCATTCTATCATTCAAAAATCATACATTCATAATTCTTTTTTTTGCAAACAAGGACCCAAACATATTTGCTCTGGTGCCCCTATTCTTTTTAAAAAATTCAAGTAATACCCCGCCGTATGTCCAACGCATCTTTTGTGTATCCTGACATATCTTGAAGTATCCAAAATTCAAATTTTTTTTTTTTAAATTTAGGACACTTCCTAACAGTATTGGATATCCGGCCGTATCGGACGCGTACCGGTATCCAGAAAATATCCGATACCAATACTTTGACCCTTTTGAAGTATCCGTGCTTCATAGCATGTGACACTCACAATAATAGGGTAAGCATGTAGACACAGAAAGAAGAGAAGGGGGTGTATGCATGACAACAAACATGGCAAAACCAAATCTCAACTGGAAGCACCAAATCACCATTCTACATTCAACAAAAAACAAACTTCATATAGTGAATTTACCTAGTATACCCAACATTTATGGTGGTAACAAATTTTTAAAAAAATCTATTATGCCTCTTGATAATCCCCCTGCCCCCCCCCCCCCAAAAAAAAAACAAAAAGAGGCCTTTAAAAAGGGGGAAAAGATTAGAAGTTTGACAACATGCAAACTCAGTTTCTTAGACCGTCTTTGTAAATGCATTTTAGAGGTTAAACATTAATTGGCATGCAATTTAATTAAGATTGAAATGCAATTAGCAAATTTTCAAAGCTTGGACAACATCAACATCCCAAAAAATTCATGGACATATACACCAGTACATAACAATAACTTCAAACAAAGATATAGGATAATCTTAAAAAGGAGCATTTGACACCTCTCCAAGAGGGTGTAGAGACAACCTTATATGCAATTCTATTGATTTATTTACACTTCTAGAAGTTCAACAAGATGAAAACATAAAAGTTATGCTTGGTTCTAACAAAGGATGATCAGCTACAAGTCACCATATCTATGAACTACGAGCTACGTAACATTGGTATATTGAAGTACTTGAACAGTGGCTAATTTGACATGCTTGCAAGTGCAATAAACAGAATATATAAAATAAAAATAGCACAGTAAATAGGCATTAACAGCAATCTACAAACTCATCAAATGATCTTCACCCCGACACTCACAGAGTAACAGTCACTGAACTTCTAAAATAGGAATTAAAAGAAACTAAGATACAGAATTGAGATAAGGAACTACCTAGAGTTGTATGCAGGAGGTGCCTTTGGAGCAGACTTCTCGGCCATCGCAACAGTGATTTTATAACCTCTAAAGTCATGATCTGACAACACAGAATGCAGGCAATAGCCCGTCAAAACCTGACAGTCTAAACCTCAAAAACAGAACCTAAAATCAGAACGTACTGTTATAGAAACCGCCAGCAGAATGTGCTGCAGATGGATCTTCGTATGACAAAACTGCATCTCCTTTATTGTTTCCCTGCTCATCTGTGTATATTTTTATGTTATAGGGCCATTGGTCCTTATAGCCTCGCTTCTGCTTGATTCTGGCAACCTAATTAAACAGAAAGGGTGGGCATTAGTGCCCCTTACTGACCATCACTGAGACCTTGAAACACGAAAAACATTCTTAGGCAATGACCCATGAAACGAGACAGAAAGAACCTAATACAGATAAAAAGACGCATAATTTCTCCCAAAGAACTAATGGACACTAAATAAAATACGGTCAAGCCATGGAAAAATAAATGTCAAACAAATACAGTGCCAGGTGCAAAAATAAAGAATTGCAAATTACTTGACCGATGCCACCAAAGAGTTCCCTCAATTCTTCAGTAGTCACATCTGGAGGCAAATTTGAGATGTAAATTCTTGAGTTGTCGCATGTATCTCCACAATTCTCATCACATTGCGTCACCTTTACTGGATCCTCCGCAGGGACACTATTATAGCCACCCACTGGGTTTCGTGCCCCGCCGCCATACCCACCATCATAACCACCTGGTGGGCCACTCCGACCACCACCACGAGCATCAGGTGGAGCATCACCACCATAACCAGCAGGAGCACCATATGATGGAGGATATGAAGTAGGTCCACCAGTATAGCTTGTCGGTGGAGGAACGCTATCGGTTGCATAATTAGGATTGCCACCATATGCGTTTGGAGGGGGTGGGTAGTTGCCACCAGCCCCCCCATAAGATGAGGGAGCAACTGGAGGACCCTGACCGAAACCCCCATTATCTCTTCCTTTACCATCATAATTGCGACCTCTACCGCCTCCACTGCTTCCACTGTCATAATTACCACCTCTACCACCTCCACTGTTTCCACTGTCATAATTACCACCTCTACCGCCTCCACCGCTTCCACTATCATAATTACTGCCTCTATCCCCTCGATTATTGCCATATTGCCGGTCACTTCCACCTCTGTTGTAATTGCCACCACCACTGCTGCCACGGTCAACAGCACCGGCAGGAGCAGCTTCACCACATTTGTTACATTCAACTCTTCTTGCGAAATTCAAATTGCCACAGCTACAACATATACAACAGTTTCAATAACAACCAGCCACGAAAGGAAGTCAATGCAGGAAAAGACATAGCAATGCATCAAGCTGGTTGATTCACTATAACAACAATCTGTGATATTCATAATAAAATAAAATTTTCTCAGAAAAAATAGCCACCAAAAGAATATTTTTCTGTTGGAAAATAATGCAGATACAATCTCCAATGAAACAAACACAATGTTTGGGAAATTCAAATTGTCACAGTTACAACATATAGAGCAATTTCAGCTCTGAGGAAATTGTTGAGCTGATAAGCGAATCAACTCTTCCTACCAAAATCAAATTATCACAGCTACAACATATAAAGCAGTTTCAATAACAACGACCGAAGTTCGCTTTAGTCCTTGTGTCTCAAGAAAAACAACCACGGTCAAATATTTTCCCCAAAGAGAGCATTAATTTGCGTCAAAGACACGGCACTACATCAAGCTGACTGATTCAATTTTGAAAAGATATGTAATATTAACAATAAAAACAAAAAAAAACTCAAAAAATATTTTGAAACAAGCACAACTTTGGTAAAAAATTTCTGCTGATACACTCACGCAAACTAAATAAACGTAACAAATCCCAATAAAAGAACAGTAACCCCAAAAAATAGCACATCCACAGGGGAAAAAGGTATTACCCAGGGTTAGGGCAGCGCCAATCGCCTTCTCTGCCGCTTCCACCTCCGCGACCCCCTCCTCTACCACCATCTCTACCGCGACCGCCACGGTCTCCTCCTTGATATCCACCACCACCACCTGTTAATCAAAGACGAATGGAGACGAGAAATTATATATACAAGCATACAGATATATGCAAATCGATAAAAAAAAACCCTAGCTTATTTACTCATTCTTATTATTGATAATTCAGAACACGGGAGAGAAATAAAACAAACCACCTCGATCCTGTGAATTACCACCATATCCTCCACCTCCTCCTCTGCTGCCACCGCCACCTCGACCGCCATAGCCTCCACCACCGCCTCTACCTCCATAACCACCACCACCACCTCCGTACCCTCCAGCGCCACCGCCATATCCACCGTCGCCGCCGCCTCCGTAGCCTCCGCCTACAGGCGATGGAGCAGATCCGTCGCCTTCGTAGCCGTACGTACCAGACATTTTCAAGGGCTCCTAGGGTTTCCTCGTCAATCTAAGAGAGAGAGAGAGAGAGAGAGAGAGAGAGACTAGAGAGTAACGACTCGTGTTGATTAGGGCATTTTTGTATCTCTTATATAACCCGACTCAATTTCGAGATAAGGCCTACCCTTTCCTAATTACTAGAAAAAAAAAACCCACCTAATCGCTTACGCAATAAATTCGTTTTGTGGCGGACCTTAATAATCTGTTTCATATGTTGGACAAAAATAAAATGATTGAAAGTGGGAGTAACAAATTTTTTATCCTGAGAAATCTTTTCTTCACTCTTTTATCTTTGGTAAAAAAAAATGGAAAATATGAAAATTTGATTTATTTTATATTTAGTAAGATGAATTTTTCTTTTAATTTTTTAAAAAATAATATAAATACATAATATATAATTGATAAATATAATATTTATATAATAAAATAGCTAGATTGTTGGTCTTGAGTTTTGTCTTGAGTTTTTCACTGTTCAAATCGTTTGAAAAAATTATTGATCTGACGGTCCTAATTCAAAAAAATTCCCCTAATTTTTTGAACAACTTTTATTTCTTCTAAATTTTAAGACTTATATCTCTCTTATTACTCTCTCTCTATTTATCTCATAATATCTGATGCTCAAGCATCTCTCACGTCTTTCTTAGTCATCTCTCTATCCTTCTCAC
The DNA here is from genome assembly GCA_023539305.1 of Ilex asprella. Lineage (NCBI taxonomy): Eukaryota > Viridiplantae > Streptophyta > Magnoliopsida > Aquifoliales > Aquifoliaceae > Ilex > Ilex asprella. The sequence goes on along the minus strand of JAHQCQ010011457.1, from coordinate 238 downwards.
ATACTATGATGACCAGTATAAAAATTAATCACTAACACATTAATTAAGTCATTAATTATGATTCTATATATTTAAAAATTATTTTTAGAAATTTCAAATTAACAAATGGACCTTAAATTCATACTTTTTGCCTAAAAACTAGTCGAATGACTATAATATATGTCATATTTTGTATTAAAATAAAAATATTCTAATATTCTAATGGTATAATAGGTAAATAATATATATGTAAATTTGT
>JAHQCQ010031978.1:0-12552 GCA_023539305.1 Ilex asprella | reverse complement strand
AAAAAGTATTAATGGTCGTTGGATGTTGAAGCCGCCCTGTTTCATGATTGCTATGCTAGAAATTTGTAAGTTTGTATAAATTTAAATACATCCAGATTCGGCTTCATGGCGTTTTTGGTGATTTTTTGCAGATGTTGGATGGTTCACAGACACTCTTATCGGCAGATGAGCTCAAGAAAAGATTTGATCAGGAAGGTAAGGACTTGTACACATGTCAGCATGCGTGCATAGCATGCTTGTTTCACTTTTGCACTGTTTTTTTGCTTTTGCTTTGAGGTAGTCTGGTTGGTATATTTCCCCATTGCAGGACATGTTACTCTTGTAACTTAATGTTTGCTGGTGTTTATGACATTATTCTAGCATAGCCCTACCATAGTCATGTTCACACAAGTGTTTATGATTCTTGTTAACTAGTACCTGATTGAGTGAACATTTTGAGTAAGAAGTGTAACGTACCCTGGGGTTGTGTAAACAATATATGGATACACACAACCTTACTTGAATAATGCAGGAGTGAGGACGAATTGGATTTCTGGTGGACCAAATTGAAAGAGAGCTTGTAGATTTCTGGCTTTAAGGAATGGGAAGGTGATGCTGATATCTGGGGTTGAAATTGGCAAATAGTTGGTTTCAATTTTCAAATATGATTATAGACAGAAATTGATGTTCCAGATTGCAAGATATTCTGGACAGTTGGTAAATTCGGTATTTGGGCGTTTATCTGATGGCCCAAAAGGCAGGGGAAAGGCTTAGGGATGATGGTAGCTTGTTGGAGAAGAATTTAGGACCTGCAGTACAGGTTGTTTAGGGGCCGTGAACTGTAAAGTGGGGAAAAGCATGCCTTTAGGAGATGAAGAAGAGAACCATCACCCTCATAAGCGATCAGCGACATTCACACAACTTGACTAATCAAAATTGTCGTATTTCATTCACTGCCATTACAAGGCTACTCCAAGGGCTTTATTAGACTCTAGACTTTAGATTTCAAATTGAGTTGGAGATGCTTTTCCACTAATTGGACTTGGGCTTTACTAGACTCCACATTCATCATACTTGACCCAGAAGAACATGAGCTAGCACAAGAACAAAGCCCAATATAGCAGCCTGCCCAAACACAAAATTACCCTTGACTTCTTGTAACTTTTCTCTCGCTTAGGTGAGTCAGTATAATTAAACAAGAAAGGCTGTTAAACTTTCATGGGGCATTCCCAAGCTGGGGTGTGCTAGTGAAGCATGTATGGAAAGAAACACAGAATAACACATATAATACCAGATACCTTTCCAAGGACGGGGGAATATGCGTCTGTAAAGAAAAAAGCCACCCTCCTAGAAAGCAAAGGCATTAGATTCAGAAAGAGAAAAGCAACTACAAAACATGCCCTGCGTATCAGTATATGAGAGCTGTCAATCTTCAAACATGGGAGAGTGGTCAACAATCAATGTGTGAGGGTCAGGAATAGAAGTTTATTCTTGCTAAGTAGCCTTGGATAGGAGGTACATTGTATCGAATACAGTTTTCCATTATCCTTTAGAACTCACAAGCCACTTACACATTGATTTGTGTGCGATCAAGTATTCCATTCCTTCCAAATGATATAAAAAGCAGCATTGAACCGTAACTTTCCAAACCAGGTATGCATACTCTTACCTTTGAGATTGGTAGCCAACCAATCAGGAAGATCTTACAAGTGGAGAGCTGGCCCTTGGGTATTGAGTTTTGGTTGGATCTACAACGAAATTCTTCTGGTGGAAGACCATTAAAAAGATAAATGCTGGTGGTTTTCAACAGGCTCTCTGCAAATCACACAGCTCATGCTTCGGATGATTGATGATGCCAGAAAATAGTATTATGTTGAGTGGCAAGTTTTTTAAAACTTTATAAAACATAAATATAACAATACTCGAACCATATTAACTAAAAATTACATAAACTAATAAGTAATCCAACCCCAAAACTGGAGTGCACAAGTTTCAATGTGTCATAAGAAATTCCCAAACTACTATTTTTTCTTGTTCTTCAGCTTTGCACAATGAATGAAAATAAATATTTTGAAGAATTTTTTAATTATGTGAAAAATCTGGAACAGTGGTGATTCTAGGTGATAGAAAAAGCACAAAAAAAAAGCGTTTGAGCATCTCCAATTCTCACCCTTGCCCTTTTTTAAACCCAAATTTAAATACCCGTATTAAATGAAGGGAGTTTTTTTTTTTTACTCAAATCAAAGGAGACTCAAATCCATACCTGGTGAGATTTCACCCTCATTTAAAGATCCAATAGTCATATTTTACCCTAATTTAAATTTTGGTTTGTACTTATTTAAATTTGGTTTCTCATTCTTTAAATTTGAGTTTCTCCATTGGAGAGGCCTATACCAAATCAATCTTTTTACTCTTTGTTTTACTCAAATTTGGATAAGGGTTTCCATTGGAGATGGTCTTGTAGAAAAGTAAAACAAAACTATTCTATTAACTGTTGCTCTAATGTAATTTGTATCAATGCCCTCAATAAAATTTCATTAAATGCTGTGAGATATTGTTTCATTGTCTTTGTTGATGCTTCCACCCATACTTTAAGGTATGTTGTTGCTTTGAATTTTAATCTTGGCCTTTGAATCTTATCTATGCGAAGAAAACAATTAAAGAAAATTTGATAAAGCTTAGGACTGAAGAATACACAGCATCTGCTATTTAGTCTTGATTCAAGATTCAAGAACATATTTCAGGAGATTAATATTTTGTGATTTTTTTTCATTTACTGTGGCTTACTATTTTGTTTTCTTCTTAGTCACATGTTGCTGGTCAGTGGAATTTGATTACCCAACTGCCTAATCTCTGCAGGCATCTCTTTGGACAGCCCTATTTTAACATCATGTGGCACTGGTGTAACTGCTTGCATCCTTGCATTGGTGATTCTCTCTCTCTCTCTGTCTCTCTCTCTACATTTTTGCATTAATATGATTACCCAACTTCCTTCTCTTTGTTGGCCAAAGAAACTAAGAAAGAAACAAAAATCAGAGGGGAAAGAAAGAGTAAAATGAAAAGGAAAGAGAAATAAAGTAGAGGTGGGGGTGGGGGTGGAGAGGATTGACAGAAGATGGCCTGCTGAAGTGATTTACTGCTATTCCGGCTGAACATGTATATCTCTTAACACTTGATGCCTAATGTTTTGATGCGTTGAAGAGAGATGATGTTAATTGTTCAAATGGTGTGTTTATTAGCTTATTTTGCTTGTGAACAACCATGAAGCTACTTTTTTTCCTGACAATTCAAAACATTATCCTTACTAAAATGGAACAAATCAAAAATCGTCTTCATCTTTTCAGGGTCTCCATAGACTTGGGATGACTGATGTTCCAGTATATGACGGGTCATGGACAGAATGGGCAGCACAATTGGACGCACCTGTCTCAACTTCTGAAGTGATGCAAAAGTGATCTGAAAATTGGCCACTAGTGGTCAGAGATTGTGACGAAGAGATTACATCTTCCACAGACGAACTAAGTTTCTGTAGTCTTTTATTTTGTGATATGCTGAGTGTTGTGTGAACTGCACATCATGAGCCTTGGAAGCGAAAAAATAATGGTAATCGATATTGTTTTTTATTTTCTTTTATTTTATTTTCTTTTATTTTTGGATGAAATTTGGCATATTCTCTTGAGATAGATATAGGGTCATGGATGCCTTCAGCCCGACCTGGTAGTTTATGGCGGAGCATCTATAGTCTATAGACGTGAAATCAGATGTCATTCATGGGTCTCAGTGGTATAGAGACGTATAGGAGTGATTAAGCATCATAAATTTTCTCCCATTTGTGTTTGACAAGGAAAAGTAACAGGTGGTGGTGTCGAATTTGTTGGGTGGGAGGTCATGTTTTGTTAGGTTGCCAAATACGCCAGCACTAGATGGTCATCCAAAAAAAAAAAAAGGGAGATTTGGTGAGAGGTGCATAACTTTTAGGGAGAGAGGTTCAATATGAACACATTTAAGACGAAAAATTCATAAAATATGCTGTTGATAAAAATATTTTTAATGAAGGAGGCTATTTAAAGATTTTATCCACCACCACTATCATCGATAGTGAACTCAATGATCGGGAATTACACAGAAAAAAAAAATTGATTATAGAACAGAAAGAATAGGCATAGCCCCCAAAAGGTGATATTAATGTCTATGTTGAAGACATTGATATTTTCGGATTTAAGACTACTACGGAATAAACAAAATCGTTTTAAAGTTCAGACTAGATTGGCCCATTCAATTTAGCTATAGTGTCGGGAATCACTTGAAATTTATATAAAAAGATTATGGGGGATGCAAATGAATATGGAGGATCGCGTGGCCTAATGGATAAGGCGCTCGCCTCCGGAGCGGGAGATTGTGGGTTCGAGTCCCATCGCGATCGCATCTCTAACCATTCCTTCCACAATGTGGTTTTGATGTAGCCACCCGCACAAGTCCCTTTTCCTGTTTTACTACTCCTGTTTGCGATGCGGGCCCATCTTATTTATGTTTTTGCCACCTTTTCTGCTTGAATGCCCCCTTCACAGTTCCATTACCCAAAAAAAAAAAAATGCATTTAACTAGTCATTGACCTTTTCTTTCCAGCAAGAAAGCAAAAAAGAAGAGTTCTTTAATGAATATTTTCCCGGGTTAAGCAGAAATGAAGTCGTCCTGCTCTTTAATATATAAAGAAAAGCAAGTTTGTCCACTGGTTTCATATTTTTTAGGAAAGAGTTGTTATTATTTACGGTAAGCAAATTTTTAAAATGATCAACCTAGTACAGGTTTCCTTTATTGATGAAGTTGTCTAACATTAATGGACCCACTTCAATCTAGAAGTGAAAAGTGTAATTGCACTAGTAGTGACGCAATCAAGGGGTATGAATTACAGAAGATCAAGAATTCAAAGTATTACATATGGGAGAAACCAATTCATCCTTATCTTTTGAGTAACAAAACAAGTACTGGGGCCAATGGCCGGTTTAACATTTCGAGCTTGCAGCAGATCCAATTTCCAACAGGTAATCCAGAAGCGAAACCTTGGACTGCCTCAAACTCCTCCCTGTATAAGCCCATGATGAATCATTCAACATCCACCAGTTAACAAAAACCAACTAAAAACTGATATAGAGTAAACAATATTGCGTAGAAGCGCTACCTTCCACCAGGGTGCCCCACATACACCACTATGCTGATGAGCCCTCCAGGTGCTAGTATTCTCTTTGCAGCGTCCAATGCTAGTAGGGTCGTTTCCAACCCCGTCATTATCTTTTTGCTACCTCCTGGAAGGTAACCTAAGTTGAATGCAACTAACCTGAGTTTCACGAAGAGAAAAGTAGGGGGGAGGGGTTTAAATATAAGACAATGTTGAAGTGGCATGATTTAGAAAATAATGACGCAAAACCAGAATACGTAAGCTGAATATTTAGCATCAAATAGTGCATACCTCACTGTGACGCCCTTTGGAACAATTTCCTCCATTTTACTATGACACATGCTGTATAGCTCAACAAGTTCTTTCTGCACAGATATAACATATTAATTCCTGACTTCATGATTTGAATGCAAAATTTGGCATGGCCATAAACAGCTCAACTAAACTGTGCACATATATTTCTGGTGAATACTAGGACTCCTTCAAAATTATTGTAATACATGCAGCAAAATTGTTCATTCATTTAACATATAAATCATTTGTGTCATGGATTCATCAGATAGAGGTTTAATTTTCATTGGCCAGAAAAGTGACCTAGTTTATTCACAGGAGTCAAGGCCCCTAACTAATCGGTGTACAGGTTAGGCAAGAGTAATTCCACTGAACATTTCTCTGAGCACAAGGATTGCATCCCCGGTTTTCAAAACCTCGGAAGAAGGATTCACTGATAAAGAGCAAGCAGCTATAAACATCATGTAAATTATAAGTTTACTAAACATATTTGAAGACTTTTGAGCTATATGGACACATAAAAGACTTGCAATAATGTAGAAGATGTGCAATCTGGAACTCTAACTTGCATTCTTGCTATGCACTCCATTTGCTTACTTTATGGTGCAATTATATTCTAATCAATTAAGAATCAAGTACACTTCAAACAAAAGTTCGATATGCATACTGTGTCATTGCCAAGAAAAGATTATAACTAATTGTGTGCACACTTGGTGGAAAAGGCATTTATATAGCCATGAGTTGCCAATGTGTATTCATTCCAGACCCAGATTTAAGGGAAGCCTTCCTCATGCAGTTAAATAACTGAAAGATGCACAAAAGTAGCACCTCATCTGAACTGACTGATTTATCTAACAAAGATGAAGTGCTTTCTATAGCAACTTTTTGAACATCCATTCCATAAACACGACCTCTCTTTGACTTATCAGCAACCATTTTGAGCATTGCCAAGGTGTCATACCCATTTCCACAAGTAGCATCAACAACCGCATCCCCTTTCCGGACAACATGTTTCCACACCCTGTTAAACGAAATAAACACATAAAAAAAGGCATCATTTTACGTGATACTTTGAACAACTTTTATACAAAATATGATATGACTACAGACCTATTTTAAAGATTAGTAAAATTGATTAATTGAGCAATTATAGCAACAAAAAATTTTCCTAAAGGAGGCAGAGGCTCACAAGTTGCAACCTTAGGGCATAAATTGTATTGCCAAGAGCCTCAAAGAAGGCTTAAAAAATTTGTTAGTGTAGTTGTACGAAGAGCAATCAAAATCCAAGGAACATAGCATATGTAAATTCATTTTTCAAATCCACATGTAGTTGGGCCTATCAGTAATGCAAGCTGTGCTGCACTACCAATTCTCAAGACAACGAGTCAAATTCATTAATATGGGAGTTTTACTGTTCAATTAACTGCACCAATAATGAGCTAACACAAAGCTACTGAAATCATTGGAATAAAACAAGAAGATTGAAAGAGCATGAAAGCAGGGTGAAAAAGATGATTCATATTTTTTCACAATAACTAATACATGCATGCCCATGTTCCATATAACCAAGATTTGAACCCTACACGTACTACTTTGCCAGCAGCGGGAGATACCACTCAAGTTAACAGCAGATGATCCCTCGATAACTTTTTCAACTTTGCCAAAATAGAGTTTTAAAAAGGTGGTAGACATATTAATGCAGACAAGAAGAGCGCAAAAAAAAAAAAAACAAGATTGAGGCAAATTTCTAAACAAAACAATGTGTTCCAATCTTTCCTTGTGTAGGCTTTTAATTTTTTAGTTCATGCAAGCTCATAGATGCAAACTAACAAACTTAAAACTCTACCACCAAAATTGATGAAACAAGACAATGTGTTCCAATCTTTTCAGATACCAAAAGTGAAAAAAAAAAAAAAAAAAAAGGATTACACTTCATAGGACAAAGTGATGAAAGCACTCAAGAAAAGGGTTAATAAGTACCTACGAGTGAGCAACTTCGGTGGCCTTTTTCTTGCCAAACATATATCCCATCACAACATCATCCAACCCTGAATTGCATTATCACCAACAAGGATAAAAATCCACTTCAAAGTATGTATTGCCCCAAGTTCTAATATTCTGTTTGTGTATATATATATGTGTGTGTGTGTGTGTGTGTGTGTGTGTGTAAGTAGGAGTGGTATACTTTTGCATCCATTAGGTGCGAAGGTTACGAAAGAAAGAGAGAAGGGAAGAACCTGAAAGAGGAGAGTCCTCCTGGGTAACCCAAGTGGATGAAAGATTTGCAGCAATGTCGTTTTGCTCAATTGACTTGGCAGACATAGAAAGATTTCTAAATCTAGGTTTGGTGTGTGGTAATATTGATGACGAGGGCGAGAAAAAGGTCGTTTGAAATTTGACAAATTTCTGAGTGAACAACAAATACGAATTTGGATACAATCGCAGCGCCACCATACTTTACCAGCACCACTCCCACTCACCAAACAGTCTTGGATTTGGATTACCGAACTTGAAGCGGCTAAAAATGAGGAAGACAACCCAACATACGTCATACCCTTCTGTTCTTTAACGCTACACCCGACTCGCCAACACCCCACCTTCGAAACGCCGTCGTATTGTAGCGGTTTTTCCTTCTTTTTATCAAATCTCCCTATACCTAGACTCGCTTGTACCATCCAAATTCCTACGTACATTAAAAACGATTGTCCTTCACCTCTTTATCTCGATAACATATTTATTACAATGATAATAATATATGACAATATAATATAGTATAGTATCAATAATTAATAATAAAATTTTAAATAAGTAAATAAACTTTACAAAAATTAATAACTAACCTATCATGTAAACAAATAATTCTCCGCCTCCACTCTTCTAGCTCAAGTTAAATTCACTTTTTTCACTTAAAATTTTATTATTAATGGATGATATTATATCATCAATAGTGACATAGTATCACCGTTGATTACATAACTCTTCTCTTTTGTTGCCAAGCCAAAAATGAAAACTATAAAGTCTTTATGAACAATCATGATGCCTTCTTCCCCCCAACCCACCCGCCCACCAAATAAAAACGCTGGTTTGCTCACAGAGCCCTCCCTCTCTCCATCCACACACACTGGAAGGATGGATCCCTCAAACACCCGAATGGGGTTCGCGTTTCATTTTGCAATAAACAAGTGAGTAGTGCTCACGGTATCTACTATACACTGGTGTGAATTATATTTGAGCAGAAGCAATTGACTCCATTTACAGAGGAGAGTTGTAAACTACACAGGGAAGACATTCTTCGCTGCAAACAATTATAGATGAAAGAAACCATAGCAAATCGATGGACAACCAGACAACTTGTCCTTCCAGAAACCCATTGTGGCACATTTCAAAGTCATTTCAAATTTGGTGCTGATTTCACAGGGGAAGAAAAATCGGCAGCAGGGTGCATTTCAGGTGAAAAGTCAAAAGACATCCTACTGAGACACAACTTCAATCAACTTTAACAAACCTTTGCCAAAACCAGCCTATATGGAAGGACCTTTAACAATTAATATGCATAAAAGAGAATTTCAATCTTTGGCAATGCATATTTTAGTCATGCCCACAGGAATACTTATTCAAGCTTCGTCTACAACTCTACAAGTTCAGCTCTATAATGCTTCAAATCCGCAAGGGTTAAAACCCAGACATATAAAAAAAGCTAAAGACATGCGGAGAAGGAAAAAAAGGGATTGAACTCCGCTCAAGCATCATCAAGGGCAAGAACTCCAGGAAGTGGCTTCCCCTCAAGAAGCTCCAAGCTGGCACCACCTCCAGTAGAGATATGGCTCATCTTGTCTGCAAGCCCAACTTTCTCAACAGCTGCTACAGAGTCGCCTCCCCCAATAATAGTTGTCACTCCCTTGCCGCTTAGGTCCGCCAATTTCTTTGCTATTGCCTGGTAAGAGAATCAATTCAATTAATTCAAGCATTCCAAGTAAAACAGCCAAAACAACTTTTAGCAGCTTAAGCTCTTTACTACAACATGGAGATGACCATGTTATGACATGGCACAAACCTAAAGACATTGTTAAATATCATAACCACAAAAGTTATGCCAGTTATTATTATGCCATACCTCTGTTCCCTCTGCAAACTTATCAAACTCAAACACACCCATAGGTCCGTTCCAAATGACAGTTTTGGTAGTGTCCAAAGCTTCACCAAATGCCTTGATGGAAACAGGTCCAATGTCCAATCCCATCCAGCCATCAGGAATAGAAGATGCTGGAACAACCTGCAAAAAAAAAAAAAGGACTATTCAACCTCCTCACTGATAAATCGTAACAGAATAAATCTCTGAATGAGGTGGACCTCTCTTTGATCCAGTGCCGCCTCTAAATGTTTGTAATCAACTAGATAACTGCTAACATGCAGAAAAAGTATGCACTGCATAGAAGACAACATTTTTCGAACTACTTGGCGTAATTTTTAAGGGTGGGATAGCTTGAAACTAGACAAAGTGAAATTGTGATGTTATTGATAAGAAAGAAAAGATTAAGTGGCATTTCATCAAGTGTCCTTCAGAGCACGATCATAATATGGAAGCAAACATACTAACCTTGCTGTTAGCATCAGCAGCAAACTTGTCAGCAACAACCACATCCGATGGAAGTATCAGTGATACCCCTTTAGACTTAGCTTTCTCAAGAAGCACTGTTGCAAGATCAAGCTTGTCCTCCTCCACAAGCGATGATCCAACAGAGTACCCTTGCGCCTTATAGAAAGTATATATCATTCCTCCACCCAGCAAGAGGATGTCAACCTTCTCCAGTAATGACTCGATCACACCAATCTTACTTGATACCTTTGAGCCACCAACAATTGCGGCAAATGGCTTTTTAGGATTGGACACAGCTCCAACTAGATAGTCAAGCTCCTGAGACCAGAAAAACATGTTCCAGATGTAAAACCAAGACAAAAGAATGTGCACCAAGCCCAAGATACAGTTGCTGTTTAATCTAGTCAAATCATAAAATACAAACAAAATGACAAGATACCCTAGATATTAGTCTATCTTGCTAGGACTCGCAGGCTTGCTTAGGCTTCTCTATGTACTAGCCAAAATGAATATATTTTTCAAATCTTCAATTAACCAAAGATGGTTAACAAAGTCAGTTAAACTCACGAAGTGACTTTATAGGTTCCACAAAAGGGCTCAACAACTCCTCACGTCTACATGGGAGCCTAGCAAAGCTTAAACTTCGGTCATGATGCGCATGAATTAATCAAAACTAAGATCAGAACCAACTCAATTTATAACCCCTACACGCCATTTTGCAAAAAATTACTCTTCTTGGTCCACCACCATGACAAACATTTTGATGTCCAACACCATGACAAACAGCCAGCAACCAATTGCATTTCTGATCGTGAGCAAGGTCCACAACGACTATCCATCCAATTTTTTTTTGATGAGATGGAAACTCCAGTCAGGCTGATTTACAGTTCAAGATCGAATGATTTCAAGTCTGAAACTTACGGAATGGTGTTCGGTCTTCTTATCTATTAGTTCCACAAATTTGAATTCTACTGATATTTGAAGTTAAGTGCAAAACAAGATGCGAATCAGTTATTCTCAAATAGTAAAACCAAACCTTTTGCATAAGAAATCCAGCAACAGAAGGCTTCAAGTACTTCGCCACTCCCTCTGTGGAAGCATGGGCTCTGTGTGCAGTGCCAAAAGCATCATTTACATATAAGTCCCCAAGGGATGCTAGCTTCTTTGCAAAGTCAGGGTCATTCTTCTCTTCTTCCTTATGAAACCTCACATTCTCCAGAAGCAAAACACCTCCTTCAGGTGTTTCAGCCACCATTTTCTCAACTTCTTGACCAATACAATCATTTGCCATCTTAACCTATGGAACCCAGAGAAACAAGATGAGCAGATTTTAACTCATATAAGACTGACTACAAAATGCAGCTTGACCTAATACACGGAATGCAACAGTAAACCAACCTCGACTCCAAGGAGTTCAGATAACCTTGGCACAAGAGGCTTCAAGCTGTACTTTGGTGTGACACCCTTTGGACGTCCCTGAAACCCATCATCCAAACAGATGGTATCATTATTTAGTAGCAAACATTTATGCCACAAAAAACATGCAAGAACTGAAAATGACATTGAAACCAGACACAAATAGGTGTTTACTTTTTTATGAAAGAGGCAATGGTCAAGAAGCAAATAGCAACTTTAGAGTCTAGGCATGTAATACACAAGGGTGCAATGTCTTCTAAACAAGATGGTAAGAAATGGCAACCTCCAATAGCCCTATCTGGCTATAATCTACCATTTTTATAACTACAATCCATTTAACAACGGACAACCACAATGATCTCTCTTGACCACTTTATGCCAATCCATAGTGGGGATGTGGCTTTACTCAGCCAACAAAAGAAGAATGGCAGGGTTTGATTCCTTCAATTTTTTCTTCAACTTAGCTGATCAGTTTCTGCGCCTGACATGAATATTCATAGCTTCTAACACAAATTTACAGTAAGTAGAGACAAAGCCCAAGTGAAAGCAAACAAAAGAGTGCAGGAAAAAGCCAAGTTGAAACCACAGTACTTCATAAAATCCATTCATTCGGTTCGAATTGATTGTAACAGTGGAGCCATACCCTGTTTCTCTCAAAAATAACAGTGGCCTCATGGTCACCAAGGTTTCAACTCAGACAAAAATGTAACATCAGATTATAACATTTTATGGACAACAGAAACACAGGAACAGAAAGTGAAATATCAAACAACAATAAACGAAATGTAGAGAAAGGGAAAAAACCGTTGATATGCACAAATATTTTTATCGAGAGTCGGACATATGATCAGATATGCAGATTTCAGCAACTTTGGGCCAGGAAGGTTTCAGGGTTCAATTTATCCCCCACATTGCTACCTCGTATCATTGCTCCCACATATGATAACTGTGCAGCTTCCGACCAACAAAGACAACAAAGATGACAATGGGAGTACACGCTTGAATGATAGATTCTGGACTTTGGCGTTAAGGTTCTTATGGTGAAGGATCCAAATACGAAATACGAAATAAAAACCAGATCTTCTAGTAAGTA
>JAHQCQ010031977.1:0-12559 GCA_023539305.1 Ilex asprella | reverse complement strand
AGTCACTTCCTTCCCCATGTCCTGTCTCTTCTCTCTCTGTATCCGGCGACGAGTCACACCAGCGACGAGTCCCTCTATGACTGTGCAAACACCCTGGTTTACTGGCTTCTTGAATCACACACAACCTGGTTTATTTTTTTCTCTGGTTCACGGTTGGTCCGTCGGTGGGTGCTTAAGATTTCTCTGGTTCACGGCGGTCGGTGCTTCAGATTTCTCTGGTTCGGTCGGTGCCGTCGTGCCGATACAGACAATTCCCAGTGGGTGCTGCCGATATAGACAACTCGCCCACTCAAGGTATTGCTTTACAACAAATTGGGTATTCTTGATTCTTGATTTTTCTGGGTATTCTTAATTCTTTTTTCTCTGCTTTATCTAGTTAATTCTTGATTCTTTATCTGGGTATTCTTGACTTAAGCTTGGGTATTCTTGATTCTCTCAAAATAATGTATGTGAGAAATGTATTCTTGACTTAAGCTTGTTTATTCTTACTGTCCAAGAATTGTAGCAGTGGATATACTTGACAATTTAGAAACTGAATATTGCTAATTTCACATTTCTCGGGTTTTTTTGACTTTTTATTTTATTAAAGAAGATAACCAACAAAACTTGGAAGTTTGCAGTTAATGTTATTGTATTTATTTTTTTATTGATCTAAATTCATTTTCTGGTCTTATGCTGGATTTGAAACATAGTGAAATGATTCCCAAAGCTTTGTGTGGGTGGATGAGAATTTGCATGTTCTATATTAGCCTATTTTGTTCTGTTATGGTCTAATGAAATCAAGTATCATTTATTGGGTTTGGTTGCTTTTCTCGATCTTCTGATTATTGGTATATCTTGTTTTCTCTCAGGAGTTAAAGTCCGAGTTGAATACCCAAGAAAATGGAACTGTTGTAGTTGGGAAGTCAGAGAGCTCCAATCACCCAGTTGATGAATTGGATTTGAGTGAAAGGTATTACCATGAGAAAACCACTGGTTTCAGAGTTGAGTTTTGAATAATTTTGGTCTTGCTGCTTGAATGTGCATCAGGGATAGGGATGTCTCTATATCAGAAGATTCTAGACTTCCACCTAATGGTGAAGCTGAAATTGTTTCAACATCTTTAGCAGTTCAGGATAACGTCGAAGAGGATGCAGAAGTTGTTCTAAATGCTGATTGTTCATCTTCTGGAAAGGCCTTGGTGTGGGAGCAGGAGGATGGTGATGCACCTAAAGGTTAGTTGGAAATTTCAATTGATTCTTGAGCTATTGGTTTTGTTGTGTGGATCACAACTTTTCCAGTGTCAAGCACCTTTAATGGCTAGATTTTTTTAATATAACCAACAAACTCTTGTCCCAACATGTTTTTAATATGTTGGTTGTAAAATTGTTGGTATGCTTTCACTCCTCAGTTTATGCTACTGTTGCTTGTTGTGTGGGATTCAAATTCATTTGATGTTACTTTTGTGAGTTAGCCTAGTTGTAAGTAAATTAAGGTACACAATAGATATCTTACAATATGTTTCGGTGTAGTGACAAACATTGGTGATATGCATCAGTGAGTTGTATCGTTTTTTCTTTGTAACATACGACTAAGAAGCACATACACGGACACGGATACGACATGACACGGACACGCCGACTTAGATCCTTAGATCCCTAGAAGGTCCCGAAAATCTTTTATGGTCTTACTTCCTTCCATCAAAGAATGATCCACTGTGAACACATCAGGTATTTTGTTAGTCGTATGAATGTTTAACGTAGCCCGAGATAAAAAAAATTTCTGGCTCCGCCCTTGGGGTGAAGTCATCTTAGTACTAGCACTTTTTTTTTTAAATGCATTTGGTGCTTCACTCTCACAGTTGCAGAACTTTCATGATCAATTGTACTAATCAAAATCTCATTCTGTGAAAAATGATCTTGTTTTCTTCTCAAAGCAATCTAAGGTCCAATCACAACATGTCATTGCAAAGCATAACGTTCTTGCAATTTGTATGCCAATTTATCAGAGAAGCCATGCTTTAGTATGATCAGTGCCTTCTGAACTAGGAAGCACGGACACTTCTCACGGGATATCGTGGTAGTGTCGGACATGTGTCCGACACGGATACGGCCAGGACACGGCTGGACACGTGTCCGACATGGCTAGAAGTGTCCTGAATAGTGAACTTAGTCGGACATGTCTAGGACACGGCCAGGATACGTCTAGGACACGGCCAATAATTTTTTTATTAAAAAAATAACTTTTAACTATTAAAAAATCATTTTTTAATATACTTTTTGTTACGTAACTTATATACTATGAATGTTAATAGATGCAATGATGTTTGATAAAAATAATGGATATTTAATTTGATTTATTTCAATTTCAATCAAAAAAATAATATCTGTTAGGCCTTATTATTAATATTGTTATAATATATGCTTTCTTTTTAATATATTACAACTCTATTATTATTTAAAGAATATATTATATTATTTTAATAGTCATATCCTTGTCGTACCCGTGTCCCATATTTTTTAACTTTATCATATCTCAGTATCCGTATTATATCGGATACGACACCCATGTCCGTATCTGTGCTTCCTAACTTCTGAATATAAATATCATAACACCGATCAGAAAGCATAATGCATAACTTCATTACAATTTGTACCCATATTGTCTGCGAACAAGGAAGCTATATGTAACTAAATGAAACTTGGCAACATGATTACCACATACAAGTCGGACTCGAAGTGGTGAGTGGTGCTTTCAGTGGCGGATGAGGCGTAAGAACCTGCTGTTGAGCAGGGAATAATAACTGGAAACGGCTCCAAAGGGGACTTCATGTAAAAAAAAAAAAAAAAAAGTGAAAAAGTACACCCTTTTCATACTTATTTGTGTAAAAGTACTTCAATATAAAATATGTGTATAAGTACCTTTATGTGTAAATATTTAGTGAAGAAATACATTTTTGTTGAATTGTAATTTTTTCTCTTATTAAATTGTCCTTTTCATTTATTAATAAGAGTCAAATATGACAGTTATATAAGGATTCAGTTTCCTAATTATATGCTATATCTTTTTTGAATTTTAAATTACCTATTCATCTATAATTGAACAACTGTTTATTCAAACATTCATTTCATACATATTACTCTACCATTCAAACCGAAAATATCTGTCAATTACACTCTCCTGCCAATCAATGTCATCATAATATAAACCAATATGTTATAGTAATACCTTCTAATGACAATGATACTAATAATGGCACACTGTTACTAGTCAAAATTCACACTGTTACCATCCAAAAAGTCACACTACATTTATATAATTTTTTTTATTCATGTCTTCCCTACATTTATATAATTTTTTTTTTATAATTTGTAATGAGGAATATATGTTTTTACCTTATATAATACCATTGGTTGTTACGAGTTTTTTTCCATAAATATTTTAAATTTAAATTTAGCATAGTGGTACATGTCACACTGGCATAGTGCTACAAGCAAATGTCACACTGCTACAAACTAATGTCACACTTCTACAAGTCAATGTCACAGTAGAAGGGGTGTCAGTGATGTTTTTTATAATAGAGGAGTGTCCTTAAAGATATAATAAACTACAAGGGGTGTGACTGAAATTTTTTCAAAAAATAATTACACCTTTTGAACGCCGCCTCCATGGTCTGCAACCCTTGAATCCTCTCAAAACCCTTCTTTTTCATTTATAGATTCATGGTAGTTTTTATAATGCATGACCCTCTATTGTGGTCCATCTCAACATCAGGAATGGTCGAAATCTTGTGATTCAAGTCCTTAAAGAGTTTTGCAATCTCGATGAGTCCTCTTGATTAGAAACAAAAGGATTTAGACTTCACTGATACTTTGATCGAGAGTTGATTTTTCAAACGGAAAAATCCATCCGAAAAACAAAAAAAAAATTTGAACATCCTATTTTGATAAGAACGGATGGTTTAGAAGTTATGTTTTCAATTTTGAAAAGCCCAGAATTTCAGCAATTTAGAAGGAGTTATTATAGAGGCAAAAATTTAAGAGACTGTTCATGAAGGGACTCATGACAGTTTAGCATCCCCCAAGGTGACACGTGGACAGATGTAGATGATGGAAAGGCGAGTTATGAAGCCGAGGACATTAGCAAAGCCGAGTAGAGGAGCCGAGAGGTGGTATTTTCGTAGAGCCGAGTACGACCTCTAACAAGCAATTAATGCGATTTGAACTAGCATTTATGATGATGTAAGTGACTCAAACAGGACATTTAATGAGCCTCTGCACCTACGAAGATTTAAATTGACAACCATGAGTGGGTGCATTAATGGCTAGGAGTCCGGGCACAGAGCTATAAGTAATAGCCTTCGAGGCGCCGACTGCTATGAAATAGGTGTCAGACGTCATTCATAGGTACTCAAGTGCTCGCCGTGGCCCCAAGGTCGGGTCTCAAAACGCCGAGCATTGATGACACAAGAGTGCAAGTGAGAGTCAATCATTACGCTTGGGCAAGTCTGAAGCGCATTAACTACTGAGATGACCTCTATGTCAGGACAATCACTTCAAGCCCAGGTATAAATACCCTTCAGAAAAATAAACGAAGGTACGCAAATCAAACTCAAAAAACTCAGTGAATTAAGCTTCATCCTCCTACCCTTGCTGACTTAAGCTTCGGAGGGGATAAGCCGGGTAGACGCCTGACTCCTTTTTCCTAACCTTGTGATTGTTTCAGGGTTCACCAGTCACACGATCGCTGTCTCGAATAAATTGCAAGATCAATCCCGTGCAATTTGGCGCCGTCTGTGGGAAAGAAAAACTCATCTTCTGTAGTGATTGCGTCATGGTGAACACAAGATCCCAAGGTGAGGGGATAGGGAGTTTACGTGCGAGGAATGGGGAGGCTACTCGCCTCCCAGCGGTCATAGAGTTTGGTCCAACGGACCGACCCACAAGGGATGAGCATTCCTCACAACGAACGTTTCCTGTGGATCAGGGTCCAGGGGGACAAGGCCCCTCAGCTCGTGACATCGTGGAAATGATAGAGAATCGTATGGAGAAGCGCATCAAGGAACTTGAAAAAGACAATGCCAAGGTGAGACGTAGGCTTGAGGAGTTCGAGCAGTCGGCGAATGCGGGCTGGCGAACGTGAGAACAAGAGGCTCGAAGTCCTGTTCGAGGGAAACCCAGGAGGATGAGGTCGGAGACCCCCGAGAGAAACCGACGCAAGCACCCAGCTGACAGGCAAGATCCGTTCAGCTGGGGGAAGCACGCCCCCGCCGGAGAGTCCGGAGAAAATCCCCACGGGACCGACCTCTCACGTTGGGACCGCCGTGAAGTTCCTCACAAGATCGTGGTGTCGGAATCTCAAGCGGAGTCTACCGCTAGTGGGCCAAGGGGGGCAAGGTACTCCCCGACGCAGCCCGATGACAGGCATCGGAAACCACAGCTTATAGGGGATGAGGAGGAGCAAATCTCCTCCCCCTTTATCAGGACTATTAGGGAAATCGAGATGCCGAAGAAATTTGCGGTTCTTCGATTCAAGGTATATGATGGAAGAACCGACCCTGAGGGCCACATTCGGCATTATAAACAACTAATGTCACTTTATGATACCGACCAAAGGGTGTTGTGCCGGGTCTTCCCCATGAGTCTGGGAGACATTGCCATGAAATGGTATGAGAGCCTGGCCCTTGAGAGCATCAGGTCCTGGAAACAGATGGTGGAGCTCTTCAAGGCGCGATTTATTACTAGCACCAGGAGGCCGAAAGACGTCGGCACCTTGCTGACACTTAGGCATAAGAGTGGAGAATCCCTTCGACAATACGCGATAAGATACTGAGAGGAGGTTAACGAAGTAGACGCATATTCAGAAGCAATGGCTGCAGCGTCTTTCCGACTGGGGTTATCCCGAGAAACCAGCCTTTATAGGTCCCTGACCAAGAAGGTTTCGGAGGACATGAAGGACTTAATGGCGCGGATAGACAAGTATGCGCGAGTCGAGGAGGAGACCACTGACCCCGAGAACAGAAGGGGAAGAGACCAAGGGTCGATGCCGAGGAAAAGGGATAGGGAAATGCCGGTAAGGAGAGGCGACTGCCCTTCCAGGGGGTCCACACATTTTTTAAAGAGCTTATTTATAGGATGCTGAGAAAGATACAAGACCGACCGTATTTTAGATGGCCCCCGAAGATGTCAGGGGACCCATCTACAAGGGATCAGACGGCCCAGTGTTCCTATCATAAAGATGTGGGCCACATGACTGAAGAATGAAGAACATACAAATCCTTCCTTGAGCAACTAGTCCAAGATGGTCATCTTGAGGAATTCATTGACCAGAGGCCTCGCCGGGGGATTGCGGAGGAAAGGGCAGAGCTGCCCCGAGAGGTGGTCCCCGTGATCAATGTTATACACGTCTGCACAACCAAGAGGCCGTCGTATAACGTTCTCCGAGCCGAGCGAAAGCGAGTCTCGCAGGCGCTCAAGGTCGGAGAGCATGGAGGAGAGCCTTCCGCCAAGAGACCCCGAGGAAATCAGCTTCTCCGAGGCCGACTTAGCCGGAGTGGCTCTCCCACATGATGATGCACTCGTGATCACGTTACGAGTTGGCAAGTTTGATGTTAGGAGGATATTGATAGATTCAGGAAGTTCGTCTGAAGTGATGTACGAAGACCTCTTCCGAAAAATGGGCTTGACCCGAGTAGACTTGAAGCCTGTTCAAACGCCCCTCGTCAGTTTCAATGGTTCCAGTGCCCTTCCGCTCGGTAAAATAACCCTGATGGTGCAGGCGGCGATTGTTTCAATTCCGGTAGAATTCTTGGTAATTGACTCTGATTCCCCGTACAACGCCATAATGGGGAGGACTTGGTTGCATGCTATGAGGGCAGTCCACTCCAGCTATCATCAGAAAATAAATTTTCCCACCCCGCGCGGCGTCACAGAGATTCGGGGGGACCAATTAGCGGCTAAAAGCTGTTTTTATGCGGCCATGAGAACAGGGTTCGGTGCGTGGCCGGTGGGTCGAGACCCCGAGGAGGTGGTTGCTAAATAACAATCACAGTTCGGTCGGCTAGGGGTAGATGACCCGGCGGTGGATCCAGCCGACCGTTCTACTGAACCACTGATTAAAGTTTTCCTGAAGTCCGACGATGAGTCAAGGTACTTCCTGGTGGGATCCTCCTTAAACGACGACGAGCGGGCAGAAATGTCTTCTTTCTTGCGTAGGAACGCTGACATCTTTGCTTGGACCCAGGCCGACATGACTGGGATCAATCCCGAGGTGATGACTCATCGTCTCCATGTTGATCCAAACTTCAAACCGGTGAAACAAAAGGCCCGCAAGACGGCTCCGCATCACGCAAAGGCCGTAGACGAAGAGGTGGACAAATTGTTAGAGGCGGGTTCAATTCGGGAGGTCCAGTTTTTCGAGTGGTTATCTAACACGGTGTGTACCAAGAAGAAGGAGGGGAAGTGGCGAGTTTGCGTGGACTTCACCGACCTGAACAAAACATGTCCCAACGATGGGTACCCACTCCCTAAGGTGGATCAGTTGGTGGACACAACTGCGGGCCACAAGCGCATAACCTTCATGGATACCCGAGCAGGATATCACCAAATCCCGTTGGAGGAATCTGACCAAGAAAAAACGGCTTTTATTACGCCCCGAGGAATATATTGTTACACGGTCATGTCGTTTGGGCTAAAAAACGAGGGGATCACTTACCAGCGCCTGATGAACAAGATGTTCAAACCCCTACTCGGCACCACCATGGAGGTGTACATCGATGACATGCTAGTCAAAAGTAGAGACGGAGCTGACCATATCAGTGACCTCGGTGCATCGTTCAGCATACTTCGGCGCCACGATCTCAAGCTCAGCGCCTCGAAATGTGCCTTCGGGGTTAGCTCGGGGAAGTTTTTGGGGTACTTGGTGACGCACAGGGGCATTGAGGCCAACCCCGAGCAGATTCAAGCGGTGCAAAACATTCGGGCGCCGAAGACTGTGAAAGATGTTCAGAAACTGGTCAGCATGCTTGTCGCCTTCAACCGGTTTATATCTAAGTCCTCGGACAGATGTAAATCATTTTTTGCCAAGCTCAAGGGAGCGGCAAACGGTGTCTGGGATGCGGACTGCGACCATGAGCTCGAAGGGATTAAGGAATACCTAAAACGCCCCCCGACTTTGTCTGTACCAAAAGCCAGGGAGACTTTGCACCTGTACTTGTCCGTTTTAGAGGAGGCCGTCAGTGGCGCTCTGGTAAGAGACGACGAAGGGGCACAGGGGTCCATCTACTTGGTGAGTAAATCCCTCCTCGACGCAGAGACAAGATACTTGCCAATGGAGAAGTTGGCCTTGGCCTTGGTCATCTCGGCGAGGAAGCTCAGACATTATTTTCAGGCGCACACCATAGAGGTCTTGACCGATCGTCCCCTGAGGCCCATCCTTTAAAGAGCCGATTTATCTGGGAGGATTGCCAAATGGGCTGTGGAGTTTGGAGAATTCGACATAAGGTACAAACCTCGCACTTCAATCAGGGACAGGTCCTCGCTGACTTCGTTGCTGAGTTCTCCATGTCCGAGCCCCCACCCGAGGTCAATACTTCTGGAGCATAGAGTCTTCACGTCGATGGATCCTCGAATACGAGGGGGGCAGGAGTAGGGGTGGTACTGGCTAACTCAGAAGGATTCACAATAGAACGAGCCATCAGATTGGGTTTCTAAGCGTCCAATACCGAAGCCGAGTACGAGGCACTGTTGGCAGGGCTTGACATAGCCTACTCGGTCGGGGTGCGACAGATACAGGTTTTTTGTGACTCCCAGTTAGTTGTCAACCAGGTCAATGGTGACTTCGAGGTTCGGGATACCAGGATGAAGGCGTACTGCCAAAAGGCGAAATTCAAGATGGAGAAATTAGAGGAGGTAAAAGTGTCCCAAATTTCCAGGGATCAGAACAACCATGTTGACGCGTTGGCTTGCTTAGCCTCGGCGTTAGCCTCAAAGATAACTCGGCGCATCACTGTCGAAAGCCGACCAAAGCCGACTATAGAAGAAACAGATAGCGTACAAATGTTGCTGGTAGAGACACTGTCAACTCCTTCGAGCTGGATGAAACCTATCATTGCATATCTGATGGAAGGTGCGCTCCCTGAAGATGCCAGGGAAGCGAGGAAGATCAGGCTGAAGGCTCCCAGGTTCTGGTTATCCGTCGATCAGAAACTATACAAGAAATCCTTTTTCAGACCGCATTTTCTTTGTGTCCCCGAGGACAAAGTGGAATCTTTGCTCTACGAGATCCACGAGGGTGTATGTGGAAGCCACACAGGAGCTAGATCTCTTGCACATAGAGCAATGATGCAAGGATATTGGTGGCCCTACATGCAGAAGGATGCAAAGAAATACGTTCGAAAATGCGAGAAGTGTCAGAAATTCGCTCCCATCATCAGGCAGCCAGCAGGAGACCTAAATATGTTGACTAGCCCATGGTCATTTTTTCAGTGGGGAATGGATATTGTTGGCCCACTCCCAAAGGCCCCCTTCGGCAAAATTTTTCTGTTGGTAGCGACAGATTATTTCACCAAGTGGATTGAGGCCGAGCCCCTGAGTCGTATCTGAGATACCAAAACCAAGAAATTCGTATGGCAGAACATAATCACTCGTTTTGGAATCCCTAGGGCGATCGTCTCGGACAACAGCACGCAGTTTAATAGTAGTCCTTTCAGAGAATTCTGCTCGGGGTTTGGAGTACGTAATTATTACTCTACCCCAGTCTATCCTTAGAGCAACGGACAAGCTGAGGTATCTAACAAGACTGTATTGGCCAGAATCAAGAAAAGGCTTGAGAAAGCAAAAGGGAAGTGGACTGAGGAGTTGCTCAACGTGCTTTGGGCCTACAGAACCACACCAAGGAGTTCAACGGGCGAAACGTCATTCGCCTTGACGTATGGGGTCGAGGCCGTCATTCCATTGGAGGTAGGGCTCCCGACAATCCGAAGTCAGGCGTTCGATTTGGGAAACAATGATCAGATGCTTGCAAAAGATCTCGACTTAGCTGAAGAAAAGAGAGAACAGGCGTCCATCAAGCTGACCAAGTATCAAGGAGAATTATCAAGACAACATCAAAGGAAAGTACGAGCAAGGGATTTCAAAGTTGGAGACCTGGTGCTAAGCAGGGCAGTGGGCACTGCTCGGGAGCCCGTCGAAGGGAAACTCGGACCCAACTGGGAAGGCCCTTACAAAGTAACCACCGTGGGGGGCACCGGCGCATACAAACTACAGGATATGGATGGCAATAGTGTAATTCGACCTTGGAATGTATCAAACCTGAAGAAATATTTTTGTTAAAGACGAGTTCGGATCTTTATCACTGCTAGGCTAACTCTCAAAATCAGCACGAGACGAGCTCTCGGTCGCTAGGGGCACGGTCCCGAGGGGTGTAAGACTCCATCCTTGGAGCCACGCTCTCAAAATCAACACGAGACGAGCTCTCAATCGCTAGGGGCACAGCCCCGAGGGGTGTAAGACTCCATCTTTGGAGCCACGCTCTCAAAATCAGCACGAGACAAGCTCTCGGTCGCTAAGGGCACGGCCCCGAGGGGTGTAAGACTCCATCCTTGGAGCCTCGCTCTCAATCAGCACGAGACGAACTCTCGGTCACTAGGGGCACGGCCCCGAGGGGTGTAAGACTCCATCTTTGGAGCCACGCTCTCAAAATCAGCACGAGACGAGCTCTCTGTCGCTAGAGGCACAGTCCCGAGGGGTGTAAGACTCCATCCTTGGAGCCACGCTCTCAAAATCCGCACGAGACGAGCTCTCGGTCGCTAGGGACACGGTCCCGAGGAGTGTTAGACTCCGTCCTTGGAGCTCCGCTCGAGGCACGGTCCCGAGGAGTGTAAGTCTCCGTCCTTGGAGCCCCACTCCTTGGGATCTTGGTCGCTAAGGCACGACCCTACTGGGAAGGTCCGGGAAATCCCAGTGTTCAAATAAATGACAAGGGCAAGCCCCTGAATGGAAAATGACCCTGGGATTGGGGGCACGCCAGTCAACACGAAAGGATCCCTCGGCCGAGAGGGGCGCAACCCCGGGAAAAGGTTGGTGACAGCGTAGTAAAGATCAGCAGTTAAAGGGTTTTCTCGTTTTGCACCTATTGAGAACTTCTCTATCCTTATAGTTTCCACGAGAGGTGCCTCAGTTTTTCTCTTTCATACTACTTCTGGAGGCCATCACTGACTAGTTGTATCTTCAGTTCCACTTCTTAGAGGTTAGGTGGTATAATTCTTGAGCAGTCAATATGAGAAAACGAGAAACGAGACAAGCTCTCGGTCGACAGAGGTCTCGGTCCCGAAGGGTGCCAGTCCGGGACGGGACGGCTCAACACGTAGTTTCGACGTGAAGCCTAGCTGCCTCAGTTTCCTCTAAGTCCCTCGGCCCCGAGGGGTGCGAGCAACACGGGACATGGTTAGCCAATAATTATCAGAGAATAAGTGGAACAACATATTGAAAGAGACTAGGAGAATGATTAGAATTTTCATTACAAGTCAAAATGGGGCTTTGCGTCCCCAGAAGCATACATATTAAAGATAAAAGAAAAAAGGAGTGAAGGAGGAACAAGCAGGGAGCCTTTCGCAGAAATCACCTCGCCTCATGGGTAGTAAGTTCTTCGACTGGCGAGGAGGGAGGGTCGGGATCTTGGCCGGCAATAACCGGAAAAAGACTTTCTGAACCATTACTTACGGTAATGGCTAGGTTAGTCCTCTCGGTGTTATCCGCCTCAGGAGGAACCTCGGCGTCATTCACAAGAAGAGTGTTGTGCCTTCTGAAAAGTTCGTCTGTCGGGTCCACCAAGGCGGCATGTAAAGCAGCGTGCCAACCCTCCCGAAAGGCCTTCTCTTTGGCCTCCTCGAAGGCAGGGACCATTTGATCCTGAGTTTCCAACCATACTCGTTGGCACTCGCTCTGCAGCTTTTGGTCCGCCTCTGCCTTCTCGGCCATCAAGGCGTCCACCCGGGCAGTTAAGTCCTTGAAAAGGCCCTCAGACTCCTGGACCCTGCCCTCAGCCAACGAGACCTGGAGCTCACACTCCTCCGCCTTCTTGATAGTCGCGGCCTCGCTCGCCCTCAAGTTTTGGTTCTCGGCGTCTAGGGCGTCGCGCTGGCGGATCATCTCGGCGAGATGCTTTGTCTGGTCGGCTACGAACGCCTCCGCCTTCTTAACAAAGGCATCTTTGGCTTTGGCCTCGTTCTCGGTGTTCCTCGCCGTCTGCTTGTACTCCCAGAAACGTTCGATGATGACCCCCATCTGCTGGCAGGCCTGGAAAGAACGGTAAAAAGCAATTAGTCCAGCACCGAGGAAACGGGTCACAATTGAAAGAAAGGCACTTACCACCAAATTTCTCTGGAGAGCACTTATCAGGAGCCGGTTGTCGACCTGACCCAGATGGACGCTCATGTCGGCGCCGAATTGGAGGGTCCCCGCCACAGCCAAGGCCACGTCTTGGTCTTGGATGATGGAGTCTACTTCCAAGACGGGGCGGCCCCTTCGGGTTTTGGCTTTGCAGACCCACTCGACGGATGTGGACGACCCCGGGGCGTCGT
>JAHQCQ010031976.1:0-12565 GCA_023539305.1 Ilex asprella | reverse complement strand
CGCGATGATATTTTTAAGTCGCGAAAAATTAATTAAATTTTTATTTATGTAAAAAATTATTCGCGACGATTTTTTTACGTTGCTAAAAATTAATTAAATTATTATTTTTATATTTTTTATTTATGTAAAAATTATTCGCGATGATTTTTTTACGTCGCTAAAATTTAATTTAATTAATATTTTTTATTTTTTTACTTTGGTGGAATAGATTGTAGCTATTTTTTTTGATATTTTAGCGACGTTTTTTTTTCGTCGCAAAAAAAAAAAATTTGCGATGAAAATAAATTTGCGTCGCAAAATATTTTCTGCGATGAGGCTATTGCGACGAACACGCTACGAAAAAGAAAACATCGTAAAAAATAATTGGCGACGATTTTTTTTTTAATTTAGTGACGAAAAAAATCGTCGCAAAAAACGATTTTTGTTGTAGTGTCTCTATCTCTATCTCTATCTCTATTTCTATCTCTATCTCATACTCTCATATCTCATACGTATATAACTCTATCTCTTTATCTCATACTTTTATCCCTCAGATGTTTTTAAAATTTAAACTCACACTCTCCTATCTCTCACATATAAATCTCTCTCTATCTCACACTCCCATCTCTCATACATATGAGTAAATATTGGATATAACAGTGATACCACATTATCATTGACACGTAGTGTCACCATCTAATAATAAACCTAGAAATGGATAAGTTTTACCCCCTTAGCTTTTGGCTTGGCATTGGCATAGGGCAGCCTCGCCCAAAGGCACCCATGCCTTGGCCAAGTTGTGTTTCGCTTGCGGAAGCTAACCCTTGGTGCAATCAGTGGGTGATTGAAGCTCCATGGATGGCTAGGTGTAGCAGCTAATATATGGGCACGTTGGACATGATCAGTGGGTGATTGAAGACCGATGCATGACTGAGTGAGGCAGCTCATGCATAGGCACGATTGGGTGCAATCAATGGGTGATTAAAGCCCCATGCATGATTGGGCGTAACAGCTAATACATGAGCACGTGGGCACAAGAAAACATGTAAGCAAAGGCTAGTCGGGTGGCTCGATTTGTAGGGCAATGCTAGCTTGGAAGACCAAGCCCTGGGTTCGGCATGGCTAGACACGAAGACAATGCTAATCAGGTGTTGTGGGCTCGCCAGGAAGGCAAGTGCACAACATGTGAGGCGGTTTCGAATGGTTGTGGCATGTGCCATGAATATGGTGGAGGGTCCAGATGGTTGTTGGCATGTGCACTCAACATGCACAACAATTGAGGGCAGTTGCTGGTTGGGTTAGCCAACAATTGCAACTACCCCTTACCATGACTAGAAGATGTGGGAGAGGCAGAGGGACTCAACCATCATCAGCAGACTGGGGGTGGCTTTGTGGGCAAATCTAAACTGCCATGCAGTTGCCTAGGCGGTTGGACTTTGTAACCGCCAATTTGAATATTATAAATAGACATGTTGGGGTCTACAGTGCACCAACAGAGAGTTGGACACGTTTTGTAAGCAGATTCCGGCTGAGTGTTCCTTTAGGCTTTATTAAGAAAGAAAATATTGGACCATTGGCCTGTAAAGCTTGTGTGTACTGTGTTTGCCTGTTGTGCCTATATTCTTTTTATTGTGTGCTTTCTGTGAGCGATTGTGTGCATTGGTTAAGACTAAGTGTAAGATCTCAGTGCCATCACGAGACAGAAATTTGACCTCGTGACAATAAGTAAGTTCAAAAGTTAATCCAAGGTATCCAAATTCAGGACCACCCAACTCATAACATTGTTCAGGTAAAATCCTACAAACATAAAATTAGATTCATACTAGTAAGATCCGTGCAATGCACGACCAAATTATTTAAAATATTATATATGATGGATAAAACCTTTATAAACTCAAGTTCTTACCTTATGAATCTTGGAGTTTGAGACTTGGTATATAATATTTTCAAGATGTAGTACGTTGTCACTATCAGAAATAGAAACATATTACATCATACAAACCTAGTCAGATAAATTGTCTCCATGGTGCAAAATAATTTTTATTGTGAACTTAACAAAGACATCAACTAGTTAGCTAAATTTTATGGGAAAGATATAATAAATAGTGAGCTTACAGTAGATTGAGGTCCAATAAAGAGTTGTAAGTTTCAAAGTTTTGATCCTTAAGATTTTGTAGAATCCTTAAAAAAATGGGCTCCTTTAATATTTTAGCATAAACATAATGGTCTTGAACCCATATTCTTTTAGCTGTCATAATCAAGTCCACGAATAATCAAACATTGAGTGCCACAATTATCCTTCAACCAGCACTCACCATCTAATAATAAAGGGAATTGTCCAAAATATTTGATGTTTTTTGACACCTGCAATTTGATTCTTGATCGCTAAAATTGAACCTACCTTGTATAGACAATAAGTTAGAAAGTAGAGCTACCATTTTTGTTGAAGATGCTTATTTCTTTGACCCATGCATGGAACATGCTAAGGCCAATATAGTTTCGTGATTGGGTTCATGATTAAGAAACTATTTGATTTAACGAACTTAGATAGTAGAACCACACCATGAAGATGGAATTCAAAGGTAGACCAAATTCCTTTGAGACCTGCAACAAATAACGAAAATGTGCATGATGATTTTCACACAATAAATAAATTGAAAGATCTCTCCTTTGGTGAACTTGAGTTCGCCTGCAAAGTTGAAGGTCCCGCAGCAAATGGATGTTGAGAAATGGTATAAGGAGTGGTAATGATTTTTTTTTTGGGCTAACTAGTCTCTCTTGACTTAATAAGATGAGCCCTGTCACTCAAAAAGAAAGGTTAGAAGGGCGCTGTAGTGTTTTTCAGCGTGACCCCTCTAACGATCAAGTCAGTACATGAGAGAGGGATCACTGTTCTATTACTTGGGTCAGAATGTGTGTATTTGTTTCGAGTTTGTGAGAGCTATTTATACTTCCATAAAGTTAATCATTGCGGACAGGTGGATCCCTTAGAAGGAAGACTCCCTATTGGTCCATATGGAAGGTGACTTATAGCACACAGTCCTAGGGCAAAGTGTCTTCCTCGTCACGTGGAAAGAAGTTTATGTATTTAATGTTCGGATCCCCGAGCATTTAATGCTCGCCTTCCGAGGTTCGCCGAACAATAAATGTGTCCCATCCTTCTGAATGGTCATTCAATGTTTCCTCGTGGTGGCTGTGTACACGTAAATGCACTTTTGTCCATTTTCACCCAATTTTGTGCTCTGTACCTCATGCATCACTATTATTGGTCACTGACTTGCCCTTTCTATCATTCTGATTGCCTTGGGAAGGGGAATCAATGACTATTGCCCAATTCTGCTTCCAAGTAATGATAAGAATCAAAACCGCTATTATCACACTTCGCCGACATGAAAAACTTGGTGTTGAGGTGACTTGTCTGGTAGAAGGCCCTCGGGGCCTCACATAAGCTGAGGACATGTGTTAAGCAACTGGGGTTATGAGGGTCCTTGACGCCGAGGGCACGTGTCAATACAGAGGATGCCCTGGAGGCACCAACATAGAAGACACATGTTAGACGCAGAGAACTTCAAGGGAGACACATGTCGAGGATACGTGTCAATACAAGGGGAGTCCGAGTGTTGTTGCGCCGAGGGCACGTGTCACTCACAGAGGGACTTGAGGGGACTGATGCCGAGAATGTGTGTCAATCCATGGTACGCCCAAGTCAATCAAGTCGAGGACACATGTCAACTCCCAGTTAATCCTCAGAAATGTCCCATCAATAAAATTAAGAAAACTCATCGCCCTAGGCAAATAATTGTTGTATACAGAGAAAAGACAATGTTTTATTTTTTTTTTTGTTTCAAACAAGCAAACGGACAATGTACAAATAAAACTAAAAAAGGTAGAAAAGATAAATTTTCAAGCACCTTGATCCCTTGACCACAATCCATAATGGATAGATTCAATCTGCCTATTTTCCTGAGATTAGGTTCACTATATACCTTCTTGATCTCAAATTTCAGCCTCTCAATTATGCTCACTTCTTTGTTTCATATATTCCTTCTTCTTCGTACAAGGAATTTGATTATTATTTCCTAGCTTTCTTTCATCTCGACTTGAAAAGAGACCCTTCTCTAAATACCTTTACTCTTCACCTCAAATCAAACCACACTCTGGAGATCTTAATAAAATGTCTAAAGAACAATTTGATTTATAGCAACTTTTTTGGGGTAATTTCATTCTACCTCGTTATCTTCATGTAGGCGGCTCAATATCTGCTTCTAAAGTTTCCAACTACAGTTTTGAAATTTATGCCCCTAGTAAAATGGTCAGGCAATTTGGCCTTACTCAATTCATTTCCATCCCTTATATGCATTCTTCCATAGATGAGCCTGTAGGACAAAGGTTTAAGATTAAGAACTCCACTTTAGTTCACTAAATTTCCCGAACTTATGAAAGTCCTCAGCAGCTTTTCGCTTTGAATATTTTCATGGCAACCCAGACACTTCTTTTTTCTCACTCACAAATAGAGAGCTTGCAATTCTCTTGGATCCCTATGCATTAACATAAACCACATTAATTCTCACTTCCTTGGGGGAAGGATCATTATCAACGCCCATTGTTTCTTTCTCTTTGGAAGCAAATTTGAGCATCCTTTTTTGTATCAGATCTTGCACTTGATTTCTAAAAGTGATGCAAGTTTTGGTTGAATGTTGAAATGAGTTATTCCATTTACAATATTATTTTCCCTTTCTATCTTTTTTTTTTCTGGGGGAAATAACACGTCCTTGGGAATTTCTGGTGAATCATCTTATCAAAGAAAACATCAGCCATGGATAGATCAAAAGAATACTATCGATATGTTGACGACGTATCCTTTTTAAATGGATGGTTTGATGGCATGCTAATAGGACCTTCTATCCTTTTCAAAGTGTCACACACAATAGGATATTTTCCTATTATTTGTGCAACATCAATCTCCATTTCTCCATCTAAATCTTAATGGTGTGTGCCAAGTGCATTGTTTTTCCTTTGTTGCTCTTCTCAGAGCAACATTTCATGCTTGGTGGCCTTGACTGAGAGTTTAAATAAAATTTTGAGCTTTATACCTTTGAAGTTCTCCCTTACCTTTAAAATCTAGACCATTCTGGGCCAATTTCACAAGTTCTACTTTAGGCATATATACACGACACTTTTTTCTTACCAATTACATCATATTTTTTAATTGACTAATTTTGTGAAATTTTTATACATCTCAAACTATTCCATAGCCATTGTGATACAACGATGAAGATCCAAAAGTATTATTTGAAGGAAGGAGATCATGCGTCAAAGTTACATCAAAAGCACTCCATAGACAACTTCTTGCTTAGGACAAGGTAATGATGTAATAACCTAAGATGATCCCTTGGTTTAAAAAATTTAGGAGGATTATTGTTAAAATAAAATCGGTAATCAATCCGAGTATGACTCTTAGGTGTTCTTCAAAGAAACTTTTTTCTAAACCTTTTTGTGTGTTTTCAAAACTTAGATTTGAGTCATTATCAGACCCCTCTTTAGCAACACTCTTTAGTGTTCAAGAGGACAAGTTTTTTCTTTGTTTTAGGCTTAAAAACCAATAGGGCCGAGTCACCCAATGCTCTCTAGCCTTCGCTAGAGCGGTCTCTTCATGACTTAGAAAAACAAATTGGGCAAAGGCTAGTAGTAGAGGCCACCCTCTAGGTCGCTCGAGTAGTCCTGCTCTCCTAGATCAATTTGGAATTTTTTTTTTTATTGCAGTGACCACTGCTCTATGACAAGCACTATTTTGGACCTATAAATAGAGGGAGTCTTTCCCAACCTAGGGTAACTCTTTTGTGAGAATAATTTTTGCCTCTTAAACCTTAGGTATCATACCTCAACCCTAGATCCCTAAATACAAAGGCTACCATTTTGCGATTCCTATCCAACTTCACACATTGGAGAAGAAGAGCTTGCTTGGTTGAATACCAAACCCATTAGAAGTGTGCATATCGAGGATCTTAGAGGATAAGATTGCTCGAGACCTAAATGATCCATTGTGTGGAGAATCCAACTGAAGCTGTCCAAGACAACTGTGAGTATATCCGATGGAGAGGCTTATTGAAGGAAATGAACATATAACCATCGTATTGGTTGAGATATAAATCTTGAGTACTTTTAAGCTAATTTTTGGATAGTGGATTAGGCTTTTGGTGAACTTCGAGTAGTTCCCCGCAGTTTTTCCAGAGGAGGGTTTTTTGCATCAATATATCACTTGTGTTATTTATTATTTTATCATATACACTTGTGATTTGATGCACACACGTGCACTACGTATTTGATGGAATGGTTGATTGAATATATTTGTCATCTATAGTCACATAGGGGTTGGGTCTTTGGTTGGGATCCCCATGATAGATTGAGTGTTGAGTGATTAATTGATAAAATTAATACACTAATCTTCATGGGTTCAAGAGGTCGTTATGGTTGAAAAGGGGGTTCTCACTATTAATTGAATAATCTTTGTGAGAAGAGGTAATTAAGTTAGTAATAGGTTTAAATTGATGTTTGTCCAAGTATGAAGTTTGGAAACTTATTCACCCCCCTTCTAGGTAGTATCGTGCAATCCTTGTGTATAATTGTGAGGGAAAATCCACTACATATCTCTCATTCCCGGAACAAGAATTGGTATTAGAGCGTGATTGCTCTTAGTTATATGAGATACATTGTAGGCATATTTTTTAATTGCTTGCTTACCTAGTTTGTTATCTTCCTAAAGATCTATTGTTACTACTAGTTAGTATTAAGTGAAGTCGCAAAACGAAGGACTTTCAATTACACGACCATCTCTCTCTTGACGAGTCTAACTTTGCATATCGAAAAGCACACATGAGCGTATTTCTACAATCGATAGATGACAAAGTGTGGTTATGTGTGCAAAAGGTAGGAGGCCTCCCCTAGTTCATACTTTGATTACTAGTTTAGAACTAGTTCAGGTTCCTGCTAGGTGACCCCTACTTTTCCCTAATGCTATTTCCCTTCACTCATGCATACAAAAAACTCTTTGATCTATGATTCCCATTTTAAAAGGGAACCTCATATATTTGGTGATAGGTGGAAGGATTCTCCTTTATCTTTTGCAACCATGTATGCCCCATTATGGAATTGTAAG
Source organism: Ilex asprella (assembly GCA_023539305.1). Taxonomy (NCBI): domain Eukaryota; kingdom Viridiplantae; phylum Streptophyta; class Magnoliopsida; order Aquifoliales; family Aquifoliaceae; genus Ilex; species Ilex asprella. The sequence continues at coordinate 5,430 of JAHQCQ010031976.1, read as the reverse complement.
TTGAATTAGAGTCCACCACTAGGAACTCGGTCATGATTGCAACTAGCCATGCTCAGACTGGTAGGATAACCTTCCCCATCGGAAACACAATTTTGACACTGAATCCTATCATTGGAGCAAAAACTAGCCTGAGGTTATGCTCCTTCAAACCAAGTTCCATAAAAAATCCCATATACATCACCTATGATAAGCTGTCTTGTCCCTCTTCCCATCAAAATTCACAATCCTCAAGGTTAGAATTATAGCGTCATTGTGAGAGTGGAGAATCTGTGTCAAGACTTCATTTAAAAAACTTATCAGTCCATCCAATCGATTAGTGTTGTAACGCCCCAAATATCACCCTGGATGGCATTACATTCTAATAACCATTTAAGCATGAGAGCACTAAGTAATTCATCAACATTACATCAACAATTTATATGGTAACAAAATTCGGGCAGAGTCTCCCTTGTACGGGGAGCTCTACCACAAAACCCAACCTGTGCAAATCTGCTATAATGACCACACCGGGTCCATTTACTTACCATAAAATTAATTCATCAAATTTACATATTATCCCAAAAGAATAGGCCAAGCTAGGGCCTTTGCATCCTCAAAATCTAATAACTATGATAGTGCAACAAAATTACAAAATATGGCTAGGCTTTACATTGTTTTCAAAATAATACCCTAGTCTAGAACAAAAGGTAGTGTCCAGCTAAGAGTCCTCCTCGGGGGGGTGAGTACAAGACTCTGTAGGAAAATCCTTCCAAACCCATTCAAGGTTTTCAAATCAAGTAAAACAGGTAGGTCTCATTTCGCACATACATATCAATGAATTTTGAAATAAAATAAGGACATTTTAAAAGAGATCTCAAGTTTGTACAATAATAAAGAATTGGAAGAGAATAAAATCAACTTTAATTATCAAACAATTTCCAACATAATCCAATCCACCATATACCATTTCTACAAGTTATCGCGGCATCACATACTACCCGAAACTCTTGAAAAAATAATATTTGGTACAATGAACAATAATTTCTATTTGGTACCACTCAAGTAGGCTGTCGCTTCTCATGAATCTACCCAACGATTCTACCTCATTCACCCATTTATAATAACAATCACAGGCCAATTTAGGAAGGGCGTGTACCGTCTCATACGGCATTGACGAAATCCTTCCAAGGTGTCTAGTATACTAACCCTTTTCCCCGGTCTTCGTGAACAATAGTGGTCATTGTCACCACAATGATCCACTACGAGCATTAGACAACCATCTCACCCCCCATTGGGATAGACTAACCTCTAATGCTCTACGGCAGTTTTCGAAGGTAATCCAAGCCCCTCACAACATCATACACATGAGTGACATACCAATTATATACTCAAAACCTCATATATAAGCAATTCCACAACTTTCCCAATTTTCACAAGCATTGTACATAATAAAACAATTTAAGGAAATACACTCATTTCGCAAATCATGTTACAAAAGACAAGTTTAAAGGAAATAGGCATGAGATCATCCATACTACCATTTTAATACCCAACATAAAGCTCTAGCATTTGAGAAATCAAGAGGATGTGAAGATATAGAGAGAAATCCATATTTTCCCCAAAAACTAGGGTTTGATGGATTTCAATCCATTATTTTGTTCAAATCATGTGAATGTTTGTAAAAATATTAAGAAATAATGAACCCATAACAAATACATACTATTTAGAGTCAAAATATACATGTATAATAACCCTAACATCATTGGATGAAAATGGAAGAAAACCCCTACCTTGAATCTTGAAGAACTAGGGCTTGAATTCTTGAATATACCCTTAATCTCTTGTAATTTTCCTTTGATCTTGAATTCTCTCTCTCTCTCTCTCTCAAGCTATCTAGGGTTTAGAATGGTATATGGACGACTAAGGAGGCGGCCTAAAGTATTTATAGGCCCAAAAATCGGACCAAGATCGCGACATTAAATATTCAAATTTTTATCGGGTGTACCGGTACCCGGTACCGGTACCAAAAACCTTCTGGAATCGAGGTACCGGTACTCGGTACCGGTACTATTCAGCAGACAAATTTTTCCTCCAACTTTCAAGGCAGTTTTGACCCATTTTGAGTTCGAATTGGAAAATTTTTATGAGATACACTTTTGTAGCCCTAGATGTCTACTATCCACTGTCAAAATTTTAGATCAATTCGATATAAGGATAAAAAGTTATGGCCAAAATACTAGAAGGTGTCCAAGATAATTTTTACCCAAATTCACTGTAAAGTGGATTTTAACTCGGGAATACTTTCTAACCTCTAATACATCTCATATTACCTTTCCCAAGGTTGTTCGACCTTCCGGATTCAATGGAAACCTTATTTTGACCTAAAAACCTTTATAAACTTATATAATAACTATTTCCAATCTCAAACAAATTTGAAACTTAAACTTCCCAAATCCATTTGTCTCCTAATTATTCATTTCTAATGTTTGAACCTATGTGATTCATTTTTACATCTTTATATATAAAAGAACTATTAAACTAGTATATTACTTTATTAATATACGCATGTGGTGTATTACAAGTGTGTTGTTTCTTGAGACCTGCTTGGCATGCCCATCGATCGTATATAGAATCGAGCATCCTTGTTGGTTGCCACATTTGGGTCTGTAGTGGCCTAAATTACGTATATCACCCTAGTGGGGTCTTGTGCCCAACCTAACAAATTGACACCCAATTGAAAATAACAAATTTGTATTCAAGTCAATTGAATTGATTTTGAAAGAATTACATTCACTTTGATTGCAATGATTCCAAGAATTACCCATACCAGACTTAATTGTCTATGAGTACGTACAAAGATATACATATTGAAAGTGTTTTCAACTTTAATCATTCAAATAATCCAAAATATTTAATCATTGGAAAAACCCTGATCGAGTCAAAATTCCCAATTCACAGATGAGACTCTCTCATCCAATCAAATCGGAGTACGACTACTCACTCATTATCGAATTAAAAATAAAAACAATTAAAGAAATCGTGATTGTAATTGAAAGCAAGGAAATTTTGAATTGAAATTGCAAGTAAACATAAATACCTTGAATCGAATTGCAAGAATGTAAATTGTGCACAAAGTTAAACTTGCGAGTAAGAGCATTGCAAGAATTAAAGAATTTGAAATTAGACAAAGCCTGTAACTTGAATAATGGAGAATACTATTGAAAGAAAAAAACCCTAATTCTAAACCTAGGAGTGAAGAAAGAACGACGAAAGATAGTCTTCTCACGATAACTTTTACGATGCCTTCTCTCTTGTCATACTTGGGTATTTATAGGAGAGCATATGCTGATTTTTCTCATTTTAATCCACCAATCACGGTCTTTAAAATTACCAGCAAATTTCCTTTCCAAATCTGTCCTCGCAATAAAATTATATTAACCTACCGGTAGAACTATTCATTGTTTTGCACGAATTTGTTGCCCTTCTCTTCTACTGGTAGAACACCTTTCTGTTTCAAACCTACCAGTAGAACAATAGTCACCTACTGGCAGAACAATTCTCTATTTTACTTTTACTAGTAGGAATGAACTTCTACAAGTAGAATTAATTTCTACCTCCAGTTGAACCGGGAGAAGACCTACTGGTACAACATGTTGTTTCTTCAATTGTGCTTGTAGTGGCCTTAGCTTAACTCCTGAACCTCCTAGCTCATCCTCCAAGTCTTCCATGACATTGAAATGTGTGCAAAAATTTATTTTTATATTAGTTCACCTTCAAACACCAATTTCCTCCATAAAATATAAAATTAAACTAAAGCAAAGGAATTAAGTAACTAATAAAACTAAGATGGATGATATGAGACTTATAATATGCAATATTATGCTCTCATCATTGGTCCTTCTAGAATTCCCTTCCAAACTCATCATCCACATTGACATACTTTTCCACCCTGGCCATCAACTCCTCCGTATCCAAATGACGCAACTGCAATCTTGAGATTGTAAATTTCTATCTTATTCATCGTCTCCCAATAACAAAGAGCATACACTTGAAGAGTTTCCTCATGCTTTTTCTTCAAAGAAAACAACACTCCAATATCCTTGGGGTGCCTACTACTGGTAATGAACCGAGTAGAGAACTGCCCAGCTATCAATCGAATGCCTTGGAAGATGATCATACCACTTCATGGTCGACTCTCCCATGCTGCTTGGAATATAGTGTACATTATGACTTCATTTTTGCTGTACAGTGCCATAAACTATCTATAGTGACACAATTGGGCAGTGTGATCCATCTTGCCATAATAGAGTTCAAAGTTTGTCACGAAAAACTTGTTGGGTAGCCTATTTTCTTTTATCCATATAATGAAGGGGCATACCTCGACTCCCTCCCCGGGCGGTGCGAGCGCAAATATTCTCATGTGGCTTTCTTAGCCTAGTTCCAAGCAGTCGAGGAGTTTCTGGCAGCTATCCAATTTCTTGGTTATGAAATGCTTCCAGTTTTTCTTATAGTCCTCGAATTGACAAGATTTTTGTTTCTCGTGTCTGGCGTGTATGTTATCTCCTTGTTGTTGTCTACGCTTGGTCGGGCTTCGTTTATGGTCGGCACGATGGGATTCTGCTCTATCATTGGTCCCCTTGAGGCAAGACCTTTCAGGGAATTTACGGTCTCGCAATATCCTCAAAGCTCCCTTTAACTCCTGATTCTCCTTTTTTAACCTTTCCTCTTCTTACTGGGACCTTCAAGGCTTGGCGTCTTTCCGAGGGTAAGTACACCTAGTAGTTATGTTCAAGGTTGTACTCATTAGTGTGATGGCTATTCTGTGGTGATCCGAAAATGCTTCCTAGGTTGACATGTTTGTCTATTGCTTCGTCTTCCCATAAACGATGCCAATTGTACGAGGGAACAATATCACACCTTTGATTGATGATGATGATGTAGAAACTGAGTGTTTGCTTTTGAGAGAAATGAACAAAGTGCACATCTCCCTATATATTGAACAAACTCCCAGGGACTAGTATTTGAGTGGCTGGAGGCACTTCGCTTTTTAAGTTAGTATAGGTCTAAGATTTAGTGAGAAAAATTGTAGGGAAAGAAGTACCTACTTTAAACTAAAGCTCATCTAGTATTTATAGGAATCCGTCTCTACTTTTTATGGTTTAGCTTCATTTCTAAACAAGGTGGCACACATTTTTTAGCCAAATCTTTTCGAATTCATGTTCGCATCTTTTGAGTTTTCTTTCCTGTTGATTGATTCTTTACGTCACATGTTTACAATGTGCACAAATGGTTTTCTTTATTAGCTGCTTAGAATCGCCTCTAACTATTCGAGATAGTCTAACTATCATTTTATTCGGTCTTAGTTCATGTCCTTTAATCTGTTGAAATCAAAAAATTTACTCGAATTCCAACTCCCATATGCTTGCTCGGTAATTACCGATTGCTCGGATA
>JAHQCQ010031975.1:0-12570 GCA_023539305.1 Ilex asprella | reverse complement strand
TTTAAAAATCTCAAATTTACATCTATGAGTTCTTTGTACATTTTATTCGCCAAATCTTGTCATTCAAACATCAGTAACAAGAACATCGACCGAGAATATAATCATTCACCATTTGATTGATTAATCTCATTTAATAAATTATAGGGTTCACCAAAGTTTTTCTCATTTGAATGAATCAACAATCTCAATCAATCACATGTTTTTTTGGATATTGTTGGAAATTTCGAAAAAAATATTGAAATGATAAACTATATTAGACAAAAAAATAGAAAAAATAAAAGTAAAATAATAAAAAGCTTTGAATATTATACCCCTAAAATTGTGGATGTTGATCCTTTAAGGAGTGTTGTTGGGGATTGCTTGTCATTAAAGACAGAATATAAAGGAGATGAAGTAGATTCTAATGTGAAAACCATAAAGAACATGTAAATGTTCAACGGTTGATGAGGTATATAACTTGCCTGAGTGAATCACAATATTTTTATCTTGGTCATAGTGTTTATAGGGCCGGCTCCACCCTAGACAAGTGAGACCCTCGTCTAGGGTTTTATTCGTATATGTCACTTAAAATTATATGACAAAATTTTAAAAAATATATAAAAAATTTAGATGTTATGTCAAACGATCAAACCTTATAAAAATATTTTTTTTTTAAATTATAAATATATGTACATTCATAAAGATTAAAAAAAATCACACTATATGACTTGTTGAATGTCCTGTTACAAAAAATTCTCAACTGTCAAGTGTCTAAGACAGTTTATACGTATTTTGATTAATCTCTTAAGGTGTTGTAACTTATAATCAAACTTTACTTCAAAGTTAGTACGCATGTTCACAGGCTCACTGCCCTCATCCATAAGTTTCTAGTTGGCACGTCTAAGATGCCAGTTACAAGAAAGAAAATGCCGAGTACAAGATTGGATCCATGCCGAGGCTCCCTAGTTGCACAACTCGGGTATGATGGATTACAGATCAAGAATTCAACTCGAGTGTTGTTGGTGTTTACATTTTTTCAAATTTGGATTGAAAGTCAAATTCAATTCTAGATCTAACATTCTAGTTCAATCTTGATTTAATTTGATGTTACTCGTTGCTATTCAATTTTCATTGTCACGCCCCATCCCGGTCTTCCAAGGATGAGACGCAACTAGATTTTTGATACACCTGTTGACATATATATAATCCAAATTAATAAAATATCAATTAATTTCACAAGTGCAAAATATTACCCATCACCTTAGTCAATAAGCATGATAGGAACCTCTCTCATAACCTGTATAAAATATATACCATATGTACTAATTGTTTGTTTCTAAGGTGATAGACAGATGCAAAACCCACACCCACCTAGCATACATCACAAAGTATGCTTATAAAGTCTGTTTATAAATATATATATATATATATATATACTAGTTAACTTGCTATAATAATCTCTAATTTAACATAATATACAACCCCATAAATAATTATACAGCCCCTTAACCAGTATCATTTGCTCATTTAAAACTAAATACATAATGAACATGATACCATACTGACATTGTACAAAGCTCAACCAATTTAACAATGGACTGATCTGAGCCTCCCTTCCTTATACCTGAAAAGGAGAAACTGTAGGGATGTGAGCTGAACCACGCGCTCAGTGAGTATACATGCCATATATGAAATGAAAACGGTAATAATACACCGAAATAGGTAAATACTATGTAAATATACGTATCAAACAACAACATCAATTCAATTCCAAGAATACACAAACCATAACACATTCATACTACCCCTCATCGAATAATCGATCCCACAAGGATCTGTGTCTCCCGAATCTCCTGGGAACACCATAGTGCTAGCACACCACTGTATGCCCAGTGATCAGGCATCGACACCCCTGTCTCAAACAATGCGCCACATTCCACAATACACAATACTAAAGCATCATCCAATCACATAAGCACATAACACATAATCCTAGAGAAATTCTATTAAATTATATCATCTAACATTATCTTATAATAGCATTTTCAAAACATATATAGATATACACCCACCTCAAGTGTATAGAGCTACGACGAGCCTCCAGACTTACTGGTGAATTCCTTCGGTGTTTCCGTATCTATTTCATTATCAACTGTTCCACCTGTTCCACATCACACATTTGTATTTACAATATCAACATATTTATCACATTGAATAATTGATCGCACTAATGCATGCAAGATGATTCAACTCAAAGTACCTCGGTAACCCCAGTTACGACACTATTCATTCACCTACTTATACATTAGATTTAGGGATCATATTGCCTCCCTAAATCTTAAAAATCACTCACATTAATCATTATTAGGATTAAGTAGGTCAAATACATTGACCAGGGGTTCATTTCCACACGTTTCGGTCCTGAATCCTAAAAATCGCACTTTCGGCATTTCGTACCGGATATCATTTCCATTTGCATCCGAAAATCACATTATTACATCTAGCATCATTTAAAAATGCAACATGCAAAATTCTGGGTCATTTTGATTAAAATTCACACATGTAACAATAATATTCAGAAATTAGGGTTTCGGCGTTACCAGCACCCATTTTCAATTTATATCGCACTTTTTATTTAAACCGTCATACTTATTCTCACACACACATTTAATTATACAAAACAACCCTTTAATTGAACCCTTAAACTCCCAATTTCACTTTCAAAACCTTAATCCCAAACTAGTCACCTAAAACATCTCAATAATTATTTTTCACATTTAGTTAAATACCCATACAAATTCCTTTTTTAATAGCCTTTAATCATATTTAATAAACTTAATTAACTTACAAAAATCTGCTTTGAAATTGAAATAAAACAGCCCATATATAAACACACCCACTTAAAATTAATCACATACACACACACTAAAATGAACACACACCCCCTTACCTGCTTCTTGTTTTCTTCCTCTCTTTTTTTCTCCCCACCTTCTCTTGCCTTCTCTCCCTCCTTGCTCACGGCACCAATGGCATACCCTTTTTTTTTTTTTTTTTGTTTACTCTCCCTCACTCTTTCGGTTCAAGCAATAAAGAACACACACACACACTAACTTAGGCTTTAAACACACTAACTTTACTACACTTCACAGAACACACACACTTCTACACCTAGTCAAACACACACACACACATGGCACACCCACACACACACACACATAAATTTTAAAATAACACACCACCATTTGTTTGACACATATATAAAGATATTTTCATGAAATTTTAATAATCCTACTTGCCTCCCCCCAAATTCTTAAGTACTTCTAAAATTAACCCAATATTATTTTCATACACAAAATTCTATCTAATAATTAATTTCACATAATTGCAATTAATCCACATAATTATGTTAATATGTATGCAATGCATGATCGGGTTTCACAACTCTCCCCTACTAATAAAAATTCCGTCCTCGAAATTACTTATTTGGACTAAACAAATGAGGGTATCTAGCCCGCATACTCTCCTCAGTCTCCCAAGTTGCTTCCTCGACTGAGTGACTTTGCCACAACACCTTTACCAATGGTATTGTCTTCGTGCATAGTACATTCTCTTTCCTGTCAAAAATCTGAACCGGCTGCTTCACATAAGTCAAATCCTCGGCTAATTCCATCGGTTCTGAAGTCAATACATGTGATGGGTCAGGCAAGTATTTTCGTAACATAGAAACATGGAATACATCATGCAGTCTAGACAATTCCATTGGTAGCTTCAACTGGTACGCAACAGTTTCAATCCGCTCTACAATACTGTACGGACCAATATATCTGGGAGCCAACTTTCCTTTCCTGCCAAAACGAATGACCCCTTTCCAAGGTGATACCCGTAGGAATACTCGATCACCCAACTTAAATTTCAAATCACGACGCCGATTATCTGCATAACTTTTCTGCCTGCTTTGTGCCCTTCGTAAATTCTCCTGTATGACTTTAATCTTATCAGTGGTCATCTGTACAATCTCTGGACCCAATAACTTCCTCTCACCCATTTCACTCCAGCACATTGGGGTTCTACACTTTCTCCCATACAAAGCTTCATATGGTGCCATTTCAATCGAACTCTGATAGTTATTATTATAAACAAATTCAACTAAAGGCAAATATTCATCCCAGTTTCCTCTAAGATCCATGACACAAGCTCTCAACATGTCCTTCAGTGTCTGAATAATACGCTCTGTCTGTCCATTTGTTTGTGGGTGGAATGCTATACTAAACTTTAAATTAGTGTCCAACGCAGTCTGTAAGCTAGGCCAAAATCTCGAAGTAAAACGTGGATCCCTGTTAGAGACAATAGATACCGGTACACCATGCAGTCTCACAATCTCATCAATGTATAATCTAGCTAGCCTGTCAAGAGAATAGGACATCTTAATAGCTAGAAAATGAGCAGTCTTCGTCAGCCTATCAACTATTACCCAAACTGACTCATGTCCTTTTTGTGTACGAGATAAATTACTCACAAAATTCATAGTGATATGCTCCCACTTCCACTCTGGAATCGGTAGAGGATGCAATAGCCCTGCTGGTCTTTGATGTTCTACCTTCACCTGCTGACATACTAAACATCGAACCACAAACTCTGCTATCTCCATTTTCATCCTAGACCACCAATAGTGCTCTCTCAAGTCACGATACAATTTTGTACTACCTGGATGCATAGCATATGCTGAACTGTGTGCTTCCTCCAAAATTTCTCTTTTTAACCCTGCATCGTTAGGTACACATAACTGAAAACCAAATAATAAAACATCAGCACTGTCAACAATAAAATCAGTCTTCATTCCAACCTTCACCTCTTTCTTCAATTTCTCAATCTAGAGATCATGCTGCTGTGCCTCTCTAATCCTATCCACCAGCACTGGTCTCAAAGTCAGCGTAGCAAGTAAAGTTGTAGTCTCTCTCATTCCCAATTGTACCCTCAAAGATTTTAAATCCACAAATAAACCTCTTCAAATCACTCATAAACTAGCCAATCTATCTGATGATTTTCGACTTAAGGCATCTGCTACAACATTTGCTTTCCCTGGCTGGTAATGAATAATGCAGTCATAATCCTTAATAAGCTCAATCCAGCGCTGCCGCCTCAGGTTCAAATCTTTCTGGGTGAATAGATATTTCAAACTCTGGTGATCCGTATAAATCTCACATGTAACCCCATATAAAAAGTGTCTCCATAACTTCAATGCAAATACAATAGCTGCAAGCTCCAAATCGTGGATAGGATAATTACACTCATGTAGTTTCAGCTGTCTGGAGGCATAAGCTACCACTCTACCGTTTTGCATCAACACACAACCCAACCCCTGATGTGAGGCATCACTATAAACCACAAAACTCATCACTACCTGTTGGAATAGTTAATACTGGTGCAGTCGTCAATCTAGTCTTTAGCTCCTGGAAACTTTGCTCACATCTATCAGACCACTCAAACTTCACACCCTTCCGAGTAAATCGGGTCAGAGGCATAGCTAAAATGGAGAAATTTTGTACAAACCTCCGGTAATAACCTGCCAAACCCAGAAAACTCCGAATTTCTGTCACTGTCCTCGGTCTCTCCCAGTCAAGTACAGTCTCAATCTTCGTTGGATCAACACATACACCATCACCAAAAAATTACATGCCCTAAAAACACAACCCTATCCAACCAAAACTCACATTTACTGAATTTAGCAAATAATTGTCTACCTCTCAATATTTACAGTACCACCCTCAAATGTTGCTTATGCTCTTCTTCACTACGGGAGTATATCAATATATCATCAATAAACACTATCACAAATGAATCAAGATATGGTTGAAATATTCGGTTTATCAGATCCATAAATATAGCAGGAGCATTAGTCACACCAAAAGGCATCACCAAAAATTCATAATGTCCATACCTGGTCCGAAAGACAGTCTTTGATATATCAGTATCCCTTACTTTCAACTGAGATATCCTGACCGAAGATCAATCTTTGAAAACACTTGGGCACCCTATAGCTGGTCCAGCAAATCATCTATACGCGGCAATGGATACTTGTTTTGGATAGTCACCCTATTCAGCTGTCTGTAATCAATGCAAAACCTCATAGTGTCATCCTTCTTCTTTACATATAATACTGGTGCACCCCAAGGAGATACACTAGGCCGTATAAATCCTTGATCTAACAAATCTTGTAACTGCACTTTAAGTTCCTTCAATTCCACTGGAGCCATCTTGTATGGAGTAATGGATATAAAACTAGTTCCTGGCACAAGCTCAATCGCAAATTCTACTTCCCGATCAATTGGTAACCCTGGTAACTCTTCCAAAAATACATCAGCGAATTCATTAACCGCAGGAATATTCTTCAATTCAAGAGTACCCGTCTGAGTATCTTTCACATAAGCTAAGTATCCGTAGCATCCTTTCCTAAGTAACTTCCTGGCTTTAATTGCTGATATCAAATTCCTCGGCTCAGGGCGTCACTCTCCAAAGAACCGAAACAAAGGAACATGTGGAATTCTAAATACTACTTCTTTACGAAAACAGTCAATAGTGGCATGATATACAAACAACCAATCCATTCCTAAAATCAAATCAAAGTCTTGGAATTCAAAAAGTATCAGATCTGCAGGTAATTCTTTATCACCCACTTGTACTAGGCACTTCTTATATACTACCCTAGCCGTCACACAATCACCCGTGGGAGTAGCTATAGTCAATTCACAGTCTAACGGAGTAAGGGGTCTATTAGCATGCATGGAGAATGACAGTGATATAAATGAATGTGTAGCGCCTGAATCTATAACTACTCGTGCTTGTTGACCAAAAATAGATATCATACATGTAACCACATCCGGGGTCGCTTGAGCATCTCGCTGGGTAAGTGCAAAAACACGACCTCCAGACTTATGTCCGCTAGGTCCACTGCCACCAACACCGCTACCTCCAGTGCCACCTCCGGTATTGCCTCTTCGTCCTCGACCTCTACTACTCATTGTTCCTCAGGACACCGTAGCTGCACTGCCTATCGATGAACTCTAGGTTGAGTATTACGGATAATCTCTCTGCATATGTCCCTCTTGACCACATAGAAAACAACGTCGTGACATAGCAAGTCCTGATCCTCCCATAGGACAATTCCGTACAATGTGTCCAACCTGCCCACAACGGTAACACGTAACTGTACTCCCCCGAGTCTGTCCCATCTCTCAACCCGGTGCAATTGAAAATGATCCACTTACTCCTTGTCCTCGACTCTGAGATGGGACTCCGGATTTCTTCTTACTGACACCCTTTGAAAACATTCCCCTCCAAGCTTTGCTAAAGAAGTTCCCCTTGGAACCCTGTCCACTTGGCTCATATCTTCCCCTTTTTGCCTGCTCACTTGCACTTTCCATTTTCTTCAAATCAGCTTCCACAATCATGGATTTATTGTATAATTCAGAAAAAGTTGTTAACTCTAGCATCGAAATACGGGATCTGATATTATAATTTAGCCCCATTTGGAATCTTCTACATCTTTCCCCTCATCGGCGACAACAGAAGGCATAAATCTGGATAAGGTATTAAATTTGCGTTCATATTCCATCACTGACTGATTCCCCTGCTGCAGATGTAGGAATTCATTCTGTTTCTGATATCGATAACTCGAGGAAAAATATTTCTTATCAAAAGCATCTATAAACTGCCGCCATGTGGGAATTCTAGGTACTAAACCGGCCTCCCCTTCACTATACATCGGCAACAATGCTCTTTCCATAGCCTCCCACCAATATTGAGCCTCATCTGCCAACATAAAAGTGGCTAATAACACTTTATCCTCCTCGCCGACTCCTATTACCTTGAATATCTTTTCGATGCGTATCAACCAATTTTCAGCTTCCAACGGACCCGCAGTTCCCGTAAATATTGGTGGATCAAACTTTTTAAATTGTTCATATAATGTACCCCTGGATCTTACTGGTTCCACTCGCATTGTATGTTGCTCAAGGTACCTAGCAGCTACTTTCCAAAATTGTCTTGCTTCTTGGTCACCTGGTTCCTCCTCTACCTGGGGTTTTTTTCCCTATCTCCGACACGAGAAGAGGACCATTCTCCCTCCATGTATCACTGTAAAAATATGTGAATATTGCATATGGGTAATGATAATATAAAATATATATATATATATATATTTCAGACACTCACACGGACCTCTAACCCCACCTAACAGACTAATCCCTAAGTCCACTGTTACACTAGACTCAACTCGACCACATAATTATAAACTCTAGCTCTGATACCAACTTAATTGTCACGCCCCATCCCGGTCTCCCAAGGATGAGATGCGATTAGGTTTTTGATACACCTGTTTACATATATATAATCCAGATTAATAAAATATCAATTAATTTCACAAGTGCAAAATATCACTTATCACCTTAGTCAATAAGCATGATAGGAACCTGTCTCATAACCTGTATAAAATATATACCACATGTACTAATTGTTTGTTTCTAAGGTGATAAACAGATACAAAACCCACACCCACCTAGCATACATCACAAAGTATGCTTATAAAGTCTGTTTATAAATATATATATACTAGTTAGCTTGCTATAATAATCTCTAATTTAACATAATATACAACCCCATAAATAATTATACAGTCCCTCAACCAGTATCATTTGCTCATTTTAAAACTAAATATTGACATTGTACAAAGCTCAACCAATTTGACAGTGGACTGATCTGAGCCTTCCTTCTTTATACCTGAAAAGGAGAAACTGTAGGGGTGTGAGCTGAACCACGCGCTCAGCGAGTACACATGCCATATATGAAATGAAAACGGTAATAATACACCGAAATAGGTAAATACTATGGAAATATACGTATCAAACAACAACATCAATTCAATTCCAAGAATACACAAACCATAACACATTCATACTACCCCTTATCGGGTAATCGATCCCACAAGGATCCGTGTCTCCCGAACCTCCCGGGAACACCATAGTGCTAGCACACCACTGTACGCCCAGTGATCAGGCATCGACGCCCCTGTCTCAAACAGTGTGCCACATTCCACAATACACAATACACAATTCACAATACAAAGCATCAACCAATCACATAAGCACATAAAACATAATCCTAGAGAAATTCTATTAAATTCTATCATCTAACATTATCTTATAATAGCATTTTCAAAACATATATAGATATACACTCATCTCAAGTGTATACAGCTACGACGAGCCTCTGGACCTACCGGTGAATTCCTTCGGTGTTTTCGTATCTGTTTCATTACCAACCGTTCCACCTGTTCCACATCACACATTTGTATTTACAATATCAACATATTTATCACATTGAATAATTAATCGCACTAATGTATGCAAGATGATTCAACCCAAAGTACCCCGGTAACCCCAGTTACGACACTATTCACTCACCTACTTATACATTAGATTTAGGAATCATATTGCCTCCCTAAATCTTAAAAATCACTCACATTAATCATTATTAGGATTAAGTAGGTCAAACACATTGACCAGTGGTTCATTTCCACACGTTTCGATCCCGAATCCTAAAATCGCACTTTTGGCATTTCGCACATTTCGCACCTGATATAATTTCCATTTGCATTCGAAAGTCACATTGTTACATCTAGCATGATTTAAAAATGCAGCATACAAAATTCCGGGTCATTTGGATTAAAATTCACACATGTAACAATAATATTCAGAAATTAGGGTTTCGGCGTTACAGGCACCCATTTTCAATTTCTATCACACTTTTTATTTAAAACCGTCACACTTATTCTCACACACACATTTAATCATGCAAAACAACCCTTTAATTGAACCCTTAAACTCTCAATTTCACTTTCAAAACCTTAATCCCAAACTAGTCACCTAAAACATCTCAATAATTATTTTTCACATTTAGTTAAATACCCATGCAAATTCCTTTCTTAATAGCCTTTAATTATATTTAATACACTTAATTAACTTACAAAAAATCTGCTTTGAAATTGAAATAAAACAGTCCATATATATACACACCCACTTAAAATTAATCACATACACACACACTAAAATGAACACACACCCCCTTACCTTTTTCTTGTTTTCTTCCTCTCTTTTTTTTCTCCCTACCTTCTCTTGCCTTCTCTCCCTCTTTGCTCACGCCACCAATGGCATACCCATTTTTTTTTGTTTTGCTTGTTTACTCTCCCTCACTCTCTCGGTTCAAGCAATAAAGAACACACACACACACTAACTTAGGCTTTAAACACACTAACTTTACTACACTTCAAAGGACACACACTTCTACACCTAGTCAAACACACACACACACATAGCACACCCACACCCACATACATAAATTTTAAAATAACAAACCAACATTTGTTTGACACATATATAAAGACATTTTCTTGAAATTTTAATAATCCTACTTGCCTCCCCCAAATTCTTAAGTACTTCCAAAATTAACTCAATATTATTTTTATACACAAAATTCTATCTAATAATTAATTTCACATAATTACAATTAATCCACATAATTATGTTAATATGTATGCAATGCATGATCGGGTTTCACATCCATACTATTGTCAAAATTTAAAATCAAGAAGATCTGAATTTTAGGGGTGTTTAAATTTTCGATTACTTGTAAATTTTGATCCTACCCTGTTCTACTTGACTCTATTGATCGACTACCTAAAAAAATCGGATGAGCTAATGAAAGATTTTTTTGGCATTTCGTGAAAAATAGAGTAGAAATACGAAATATCTATAAAATTTTTATGTTCTTACCCTACGTGCCCCCCCCACACACACATGTTAATCCCTAAAAATTTAAAAATCTTAATGTTTTATTGATGTTTATGACTTTCTTATTGTGTTTTGTTATAATTGTTTATGTATTATCGAATTTAATGTGTTTTTTTAGTGTTATTAGTTTATTGTGTTAATTAATTAGTATAAGTTACTTAATTAAATTGTTAAAATAATTCAAAAATTAATAACTAAAAAATTATGTTTGCTCGATTTCCTACCCATCTTTCTACCCGATTATTTTGAACGGAATTCGAATAGAAATAATACACTTGATCGAATATGATAAACCAAAAAAAAAATTCTTTCACAAAATATCAAATAAAAAAATAAAATATCACAATCTTTACGCGTAAGGTAGCATGAACACACCTACTGAGTCGTACAGTTGTTATTGATGTAAGGTTATTGGGACTAATTCCATTCCCCAAATTGGATAAAATTTAACTCGACTCCAAGTATGTCCACATTTGTTTAGAAGGCAAGGTCTAGCTCACACCCACATTCTTACCGTTGAATAAAAAAAGAAAAGAGGTTTAAGTATTTTTTTATTATATTTTTATTTAATTTTATTTAACGACCAAATTTTGATCAACAAAGAAATAAAAGTTGAAGACCAAGAGAAGAAAAAAAAAAGAAAAAGAAAAAGAAAGAAACAAAAAGAAAGTTGAACCCAAAGACCCACACGCACCTCAATGCGTGAACGACACCGTTCTCCTCCTATTTCACTGCGTCAACGTTTTATTGAATCTCTGCAAACTTAACTACCAAGTTTCCTACTTCTCCCAATTGTCTCTCTCTCTATCCCTCTCCACACACACACAGAGACGCGTGAAGACCCATATTCTCCAAAATTTCAAAACCTGAAGACATTCTCACTGGAGACGAATTTGTTTGATTTCTACACAATAGTTACAATTCTAGTTGATCAAACCTTTCAAAACCATTGGATATATTGCAAGTTCAGGTCGAACATAGGGTTTAAGATTTTTGAGTTACCACCGAAATTATATCAAAATTCAGTGTCAGTCTAGGGTTTAACAGCTCAAAATTTCCAGAATCTGGTTCAATCCGTGAAACATTGAAAAGTTAGGGCTTTAATTGGTCTGAACAGTGCGAAAATTCTGAATTTCCGACAATGGAGTCGAAGCCGCCGGTGAGATTTGCATTGGGGAAGCAATCATCCTTGGCACCAGACCGGGGTTATGACGATTCGGTTGGAGCACAGGAGGGAGAAGATGGGGAGAGGATAATCGACATTGATCCGAGGGTAAGGCTGATGTACGCGGCAAATGAGGGTGATTTGGAAGGGATTAAGGAGCTGTTAGATTCGGGTACAGATGTGAATTACCGGGATATCGATGACCGGACTGCCCTGCACGTGGCGGCGTGCCAGGGGTTTAGTGATGTGGTGGAGCTGTTGCTACAAAGAGGAGCTGAAGTTGACCGGAAAGACCGGTGGGGAAGCACGGTATAGCTCGCTGTCTAAACTCACTGTTTCTTTGTATATGAATATTAGCTTTGATTTGTTTGTGTGTGTGTGTGTGTGTGTGTGCGTGCGTATTTTATTGTTTTATTTATTTATTCTTTGATTATTGTTGACATTTCTATTTTTGGGTAGTTTTGTTGATTATGTCTGTCTACTTGGTTGTTTCTATTTTGGCAGTTTTAATGATTGTCGAAAATACTCGTGGTTTTCAACCAGGATAGTAAATAGGATTCATATAAAAATGAGGGGGGGGGG
>JAHQCQ010031974.1:0-12572 GCA_023539305.1 Ilex asprella | reverse complement strand
CCACCCCCGTCAACCTTACCTGCTCAAGTCCAATCCAAAATCCAAGTCAACATAATCTAAAATTCTAAATAAATATAACATTCTAAATAATCCAACATAATTATAGAATATCATAACATAATTAAAACTTTGCCATTTATAACATAATATAATTAAAACATTATCTACAACATAATATAATTAAAAAATTGTCTCCCTTATAAATCCAACACAATATCATGCAACACAACATAATGTAACATAACATAATCCAACATAAAAAAATATAAAAAACATAAAGATCTACACTTTTACATGCCAAAACCATGAAAAAAAAATCAAAAAATATTTTTTTTTTAAAAAAATATTTAATAATATATAGATTTATATTCACAACAACATGTATATAATAATAATAATAACGGGTAAAGCGGTGCGAGACAGGGATAAGATAATTATATGACTATTCCCGTATACGTCCACCGTCTTCTAATTCAAATAAAATAAATTTAAACGAATTCTAATTTTTATTCGATCCAATGTCATCTCTAATCACATCTGACAATGGTTCCACAGGAGGTGCCACATGAGTTCTTAGACGGTTCTCTACCCAATATAAGTTCTTGGGTTCTATGGTATCAATGTAGGACCCAGGTCACAACCCTACCAATCGTGCGAGTCCAGGTGGGGCCCTCTTCTGCAATTTACTAAAGGAGTAGTTTACAAAACAGATTTGGCATACTGGACCCATATAGTTCTAAACCGAAGTCAAATTTACCAAAATCGTAGAAGGCAAAATAGAGGTAATTTCATAGGCATAAACTAGACGGCAATAGAGAGTGCTTGATTGCTGGTCCCATTGATTCTTTATCAATGGAAGTATTCTTATTTGGTTCAATCACTTGATACCGATAATATGACCAGTGGTACTTAAATATTTGTGGCAATATTTCAACAGTCAATCATTTTAATCATGTGTTCATTGAACTCTGTCTGCATCGAAATATAAAACACCTAATGCGCATAATAGTTGTAATTCCAAGCACAACAATGAAACTCGGGTTTTGTGTAGCTAAAAGTATTTAAACTCGGGGCTTACAAGTTTATTTGTCACTTCTTATTCGATCTGTCGATCAAACAACGTAGGTAAAATTTAAAGAAATTAAACTTTTAGCCAAATCAACAGTTTAGATCAACTACTACTGTCAAAATGCTATATTATGGCTAATGACCTGATTTAGCTCGAGTCATTAAATCTCTAAAATTGTCCTACGTGAGAGTGCAGATGATCAACTTGAAGTTTGTATCATGAAACTCAAAGAAACCAAGGCTAAAGCAGTAGAACAATCAAAGTTTTCTACGAAAAAGGATAACTTGGTGCATGAGTCTCGGATTATTTTAAGGTTTGGAATTTGTTACATGTATATAATCTTTCTCTGTGTACAGAAAGATTACCTTCTTTCTTCTTTTTTTTTTGGACTAGTTTACGCGCTCCTGGACTAATCTCCTCCCCGATTCGGTCAAAAGCAGGTCATTCACACCGAGACTAAGGTATTCATGAAAGATATATTCTTCGTGGCCTGGTCCCAAGGGGTTATCATGATTCGAATTCAAACTCATGAGATATTATTTTTATGACTCAAACTCAATACATTTCAGTTGAAAATGAAGTAACTTTACCGGTATGCCAAAATCCACATTATATAAATTTTCAATCTTGTAGTGGAGTATAAGTAATTTTCTCATTGGCAGTACAAACAAGCCATAAGGTAGTTTCTTATTATGAAAGTAGTCATAATGAAAACAAGTATATGCTAAAGCAGCCACACTTTCTTTTGGTGAAAATTCTCAATGGGCCCCCTCTGTGTTCTTTCACTGTCTCATGACTGTGAACCCATATCTCACTATTAGTGATTCAAAAGAAAGTGAGTGAACATTCACTGGATGTGGTCCTTAAAATCCAATTTAATGGTGAAGTCTCAATGAATCTTCTTGGTAATTGGATCATTTGTTGTTAAGTCCTCCTTGAATGTTCTTGGTCTTTGTCTTGGGCTTTTTTGTAAGTTGATGTTTATGCAAACTTGTTGATTTCAAAATCCTTTAAGTTTAGTCTCCCTTTTTCTTGCAATTACGCGTGAAAGCGAAATACTACAACAAATTTGTTTTTTAACGATGACTTTACTAGTCGTCAAATGTATAAATTTGATGGCTAAAACTTTTCAACGACGAACTCATTCTAGTGCCATTTTGTCGCCTTATATTTCTATTATATTTTCAAGTATGTGCGTATTACTGAAAAGTATATATTGAAAAAATATTAAAATAAGAAGGCAGTAAAGAGGAACACTCACCCCAACCTTAAAGCTGTTCATAAAGTTTAAGAAGAGAGAAGAAACGTAATAAAGTTGAAAGTAGAATATATTCTTGAATATTCTATCAAATATGATAGATAAGTTAATTTACATGTACACTTTTCTTTTCATTTCACCCCTCACTAAACACGAAGAAGGGAAGCAAAAATTTCAAAAAATAGCTCAAATGATAACAGATAAACCCAGACACCATAAGTTAGAAACCTGACAATTTCTTGGAGTCAAGTCAAGAGAAATTCTCGTTTCATGAATACACTAATTCTAACGTAAATGTTCTACCTTAACCAAATCAGGGAGGGTTAAACCACCAAAAAAAAAAAAGAGAAGTAAAGTTTTTCTCCCCTAAAGATAAAAAATGAATCTTTCGTACTTTATTTCCTTCATCTTTTCCATTTAATAATTACTAATTTTTTTATTCATCCTAACAAACCATAAAAGAAAGCAAAGACCAAACGAAACAAAAATACACACAAGACATTCCTTTTTGCGTTCGCAAAAGCAAGCAAAACATAAAATCTTTTTTTTTTTTTTGTTATGTTAAAGTTTACATCAACTACTCCTTTAAATTCAGAGGCTAGGCACCGTGACTTGAGCCAATAAAACATGCCCCTAAAAAAATAAAAAATGGTTAATCTTTAGAAGGTGTGAGAAAATATTGAACCTAAAACCTCTGAGTTAACATTATACCATAACATTCTGTTCTCTAATTCTCTCCCTCCTTAGGGATCAAACCGGGGAGAAACAAGACAGACAAACAATCAATGTGTTCCTCTCCCTGGGCACAATGTTGGTTGTTCCAATTATAAAGGCCAAACAGTAACTAAAGCCACATCCATAGTCAACACAGATTGATACCTATATAAAACATCCTCTTACGTTCCGGGACACCTCTATAAAAAAAATACAGCAGTAACATGGTAACAGATATTCGATCGACC
Organism: Ilex asprella; assembly: GCA_023539305.1. Lineage (NCBI taxonomy): Eukaryota > Viridiplantae > Streptophyta > Magnoliopsida > Aquifoliales > Aquifoliaceae > Ilex > Ilex asprella. The sequence goes on along the minus strand of JAHQCQ010031974.1, from coordinate 9,283 downwards.
ATCTAGTAACGCCTAAGCATCATAAAGAACAATAGACCAGCTCGTAATGCCGGTTGTTTCTAAGGCGAAACAATGGTCTGAACCAGGTTCATAGACCACTCGTATAGACAGCGATACAGGGCTATATAACATGAGAGTAACCAACATTATGTATTATGATCCGATAACACATGATAATAAACGTTTGATCTGCAATGATTGTTGACGAGTGCTTAAGAATTCAAAAGAACACCAAAAGCAGCGTATAACATGGAACACAATAACTCAGTTCAGAAGGAGAATTTAACAACCAGATGGTCCTAGGACAGATCTACAAGACTAACCATATCCCAAAGAGCACCCTCAACGGCCTCAAGTGCAGTCAAGAGTACTTCTGTGAGAGCCCGTGTGTGTGTGTGTGTGTTTGTGTTGAAAAGAGCTGCACTCGTTTGCGCAAATAATCTCCTAACCGTGTAAGATTTTCTCTTCAATTTCATTTTTGGCAAATCATCTCCAATTAACGAGTGAACGACCCACTTGTATAAAGTGGGTTCCACATGAATAAATGATAGATGAGCTGCAAAGATGGGAAATGAAGAGAAAATATACTAGAGGGGAACTCACCCCCTCAAACAAGAGGGTTAAAAAAGGCAACACTAGTATGGCATCACCAAGCGCAAAACTTTGGCCCATTCATTCATGCCACATCAGACACATAAGCTTGTCAAGCAATTCCGTCATCATTCAAATGACTCTGCACTTCAAGCTAAGAACTATGACCAAAATATAACCAATGCAAATGATAGCCTTTGGTAGCCCGCAATTGTCCTTGTAAAATCTCATTCAAATGCCCAATACAGAGAACCTATCAATTGCATGTGTTAATGTTTCAAATATCCTGGTCGAACATAAGGTGGACGAAGCTTTCTCCACTATCACTGACTCCTCAATGATTTTAACAATGACATTACTCAAAACTGTAGCTATTCCATTTCATACAGAAAGCATAAGACCAACTTACTCCCAGAATATTAAGGAAAGGGAATTCAAGATAGACATGAGTATGCCAAGGCCATCTCCTCAGAAAGTTCTGTTGCTGTCAAGTCCAACTTCTTCCTTGAGAACTCATCAATTGACAGTCCTGAACAATGAATGAAAACATAAAAATAAGGTACTATCCAAAAAATAACTTATTTACTGGAAAAATTGTTGTGGATCCCAAATTTCAAAAAGATGTTTATGAATCCAATCTACAAATTAATTTATCAGCAGAAAAATTACATTGCAAGTTCTGTAACAGACACGCGACACTTGGTAATGAAGCCAATTGGGTGCGGAATAACAAAATGAAGCGGTCAACCAAAGAAAAAACATCCAGTCCAGCCCTCAAACAAAGAAGCCATATTAAACAGGGCAATTACATCCCCTTGACATTTGGAATTGTTCTCTAGCCACCCCTTGACATTTGGATTTGTCCTCTAGCCACCCTTTGAGATCACTATTGAAAAGACAACCCTAAGACATCCAACAATTGTACCACAACCACTTCCAACACAAAAAAGATGATATCATTAGAACTCTTTGTAGAACACCACAATTTCTCTTATGCTTCGTTTGGTACAATGGAAAAATGGAAAGATAGAAAGTTGGAAGAATAGAAAGTTGAAGAGATAAATAAAACATCATGCTTGATAAGAAAGATAAATAGGAAGGATGAAAAAGTGGATGAATTAACTTTTCTTCCAGCTTACCAAAATTGGGAGGAAAAGTTGATGGAAAATTAATTGTGTTGAAATGTATGTTATTTGTCTATATATCATTTGATATATACATATATTAAATTTATCAATTACATATTATATATACATTAATTTCATATATAGATGTAATACTAAAATATGTATTTATATTTTTTCTACATAAATTAAAAAAAAAATTTCCATCTTATCAAGCACCCAAAAAAAAAAAAATTCAATCATTTCTACTTTTCATCCCTCTTACCAAATACAAATGAGGGAAGAAAGAATTGCTCCTTGAAAACTGAAAAGTGTATCACTCTTACTTACCATCTACCCTATCAAACGGACCATTAGTTTTTCATTAAAGAATATTTAAATATACACTCAACCATAATCTTTGTTGGAACAAGATAGACCCATTTCCCAACATCCCCCTACTTTTTCTCCCCCCATTATCCTCTTTGTGTGTGTGTGTGTGTGTCTCTCTCTCTCTCTCTCTCTCTCTCACACACACACCAACAACTATCACCACTCCTCTTCCACTCACTAACACTATCACAGAAACATGCACACTGCCACAATCACACTACAAGAATCACCATTAAGACTGTCATCCACCACCACATTGCAACCACTGCCCCCCACCGCGCCCGGCCCAGATGCCAAATTCAATGACCCAATTGAACCTGTTCAGTACATATACATATAAAGTCATCTGTATATGACATATATGTACAGAGAGAGAGAGAGAGAGCTGGAATGATATGATTTTTCCCTAGTATAGACAAACACAAACAGGAAGCAATCAGAAAAATGACCAACTGTGCTGATAAAACAGAATCCAACACTGAAACCTCATCTTAATTTGTCTTTTCTCTATCCTCTTCTCCAACATTCAATCTCCCAAGTCCCAACCACCCTCCCCCAATCTCCTTGCTGTTGGAGGGAGGATTCGAAGGGGAGGGAGAGATGGTCGAAGGGACCACGGGTTTGAGTTTCAGTCTTTTTTAAATTTTATTTTGATTGACCCTTTTCCCCAATTTTAACCAAGAGTAAAAAAACATTTCCTAACAAAATTTTCCAACTGGGGCCTCGTTGTCATTTATGAAATATTAGGGGGTGCCATGAGGTTGAATCCAATTGTTGGGGTTCTTACTGTAATTTACCCTAGCAAATGTCTAGTCAAAATCTTGTGCAAGGATGCACGTCTTTAGCTTGAACAATTGACCATTCTCCATCACTACAAACAACCGGGAAGGAGTATATAAGCCCAGCTGGCACATTGTATGAACCATCAGAGTATACACCCATAGAAACCCAAGTGCCCTAGAATGTACAGTCAAAAGAAGATAAAGATCAGCATATTTCAACCAATTTATCTGCGTACTTCATCAAAAAAAGGTAAATTTACGACCTATTTAACTACATATAACATGAAGACTATAAACAAAACGAGGCCCACCTCAGGAGTTCCAAGTACCCAATCGCGTATATGATCGCAGGCAGAACTAGCAGCAGATAGTGCACTAGAAAGCTTTCTGGCTTTGATAATCGCAGCACCACGCTGTTGTACAGTAGTTATGAATCCCCCATTCAACCTAACAACAAAATAATAATAACTTCCATGAGAACGATGGAATCTTCAATAATTTTGAAAAGAATGTTTATTCCTTCATCATACCATTCGTCGTCAGCAACAAGCTCACGGACAGGTTTTTCTCCAGCTGGTGTTAAGACAGTTGCATGGTTTACATCAGGATACTGAGTAGAGGAGTGATTTCCCCAAATAATGGCATTTTTAACATCACATACTTGAACATTCAGTCTCTCTGAGATTTGACCAAGAGCCCTGTTATGGTCCAACCTTGTCAGACAAGTAATGTTTTTTGCTGGAATAGATGGTGCAAACTCCTTCAAGATCAGAGCATTGGTGTGGCAGGGTTAGCAACAACTAGAACCTGGAAGAAACACAAAGCAAAAGTGATTAGAAGTTGCCCAAGGGTGCACAAATATAGAGTCATAAACACATTAGATGTCCCATGAAAATAAGTCAGCCAACAATGTAATACTAAAATCTACTCATAGTAACACAGTTCGCAGTCTTCAATGAGCAGTTGGAGCACATTGGCAGAATTGCATCACATCCTGACAATATGTTCAGGGAAGTAAACGAGGCGAGCCAAGCAGTAGTTTGCTCAAGCTTGATTTGAAATTTAAACAAGCTGTAAAAAGCTTAAGTTTGGCTTGCTTATCTTATGAGCCAATCTTGAATGAAATTTTGGAACTTTTTTTTAGATGAGTTTGAATAGCATGACTTTTTACATAGTTGTAGAATGCTCACTAACTTATCAACACGAGCTTAACAAATTGAAGAGCTTAAAAAAATGCTCAAATTTGTCTAGTTTATCACATAAGCCAAGCCCATGTATAGATGCTCTACCATTACAAGAGGAAAAACGACTAATGATACCAAAATGTAACCCTTCCCTATATTACAGGGGGTTCAAATATTACCCTTCTATTCTACATACTATTAGAAGTCATCTTTTCAATAATAGTTTGTTTAAATGATTGTGAACGCATGCAAGAATATTCTATTTCGTAAGAGATTAATTTCTTACAATGAGACAAAAAAACAAATCAAAGCTTTTTGGAAGGCAAAGAGAATCCAATTATTTGCTTCTTCTTTTTTTCTGTAAGTGAATCTGATTACTTGTTATCCCATTGGAGTTTTATAAACCTACTTTCTGCACCGATTATACACTAAAAGATTAATTTTGCAAGGCGGAAAAAGAATGGGACAATTCATTTTCCCTGGGACATTCCAAAATGCCAATAATTAAAAATTTTCACTCTACCAAAAAGATGGCAACCACCTTGCAGTTTGGGGCAGCATGCTGCTCAAGAGCAGAAGCTTGGGCCTTGTAAATGGACACATTCTTTGCCATCACATCTTTTCTTTCCATGCCTTCTTTCCTGGGGAAACCACCAACCATGACTGCAATGTTGACGCCAGTGCATGCCTCAACAACATCAGCTGTAGCAACAACACCTCATACAAATGTTAGATCATTCAGTCCACTATGATTGTTTTTTCCAAATGTCAAATAACATAAAAAATCAGAAACCCATTCACTTTGCAAATATATTTCATGTATAAGAAAAGACAATGCCAACCTTTGAGGAGAGGGAAAGAAGCATCCACCAATTCCATTTTGACCCCATTCAATGCCTCTGCAGCAGGTGGAATATCTAGCATGTGGAGGATCACGGGCTGATCAGCACCCAACATCACTCCTCTAGCAATCATGGGGACAAGAGCATAACCAATTTGTCCTGCGAACTCAACATGGTTCCATCAACATACGGCCTCAATTAAGAAACCCAAAAAGTATAGCAACCAAACACAAAACCGTCTTAATTTACTCCAGGAGCATTAGTTTTTAGCAAATATACAACATGAAAATGTTTTTCATTAGTAATCCACTTATGTTCTAAAGTTCACTTAAAAAAGAGTTTAAAAAAATTTGGTACACCAACCAACCTCTGCAACCATGTGGCTGTTCCATTTGGTTTCTAATAAAATCAAGGAAGTAAAAGAACAGTTCATAAACTAGCACTTTTTAAGACCTAAATATATAAAACCCACCATGCAAAACCGGTCCTAAAACAATTACTTGGCATCACTGAGAGAATTCTTAGATTTCTTTAGATGCAAAAGAAACATAAGAATTGACGGTTTTTCCCAAGGCACCAAATTATCGAATCTTCATTATATTTTCCTTTACTCTGATCCAACAGACAACCAAATGTTGAGAAAGAATGCGAACAAAACAATGACATGTAACTTGTTCTTTACTAGTGCTCCTCTCCTAGCCAAACAAAATTATAAAAAGCATAAAAGAACTTCTCCAATTTGATTTGAAATCATAAAAAGGAAAGGGGATGTGGTGCAATAACTCAAAAAATCTCCTACATCCACTCATATGATATTTTTCCACATTATTTTCAAAGACAACCAATAGTTTGATAAACCCACCGATTGTTGAGAACATTCCATCCTCTCTATTGAAAATATGTCTCTCTTGCAGAATTACAATCTATAGCTCAAATGGTAGCTTGATTGGTGTTCAAATCAAATACACGAGATGGCAGTGATCTTTAGCTGGTCATAAGCATGTCTTCCCTCTACACCACAAACTTAAAGTTATATGACCGCCACTTTACCAATTCTCATACTCTCTCTCTCTCTATCCTAGTTAAATTCATTGAATCCCAGTGACCTTGTGGTTTTCTATGAACCCAATTAAATGATGAATGGTGAACGTGATGAACATTTTCTTATATTCCATTCCAAATGGGCTTGCACAGAAAACTTTAGTACTATGCAGATACAAATCTTGTTCAATACCCAGTTTAATCCTCGTAATGGAGAGTGCAATGAGAAGTGGACCACAAACGTACTTTAACCTTTCACATTCTGGCACAACATGACTGGCCTTAATTTTGATCCCACAAATTATAGCTCGAACAATTTTTTTCCTTCATTTTGGATTGTTTTAGCTCGATCATCTTACCCTTGTACTAAAACCCTGGACTATGACACTTTCAAGCACAAAACACAGCACAAACTTAAACACAAGTGGATCTACTATACCTGAATCCCATTAACTATCAGCAAAATGATCTATCAACAGAACCCAGTTTCACAATCCAAATACTGAACACATTAGTCCACCACATAGTCTTGTGTGATCAAGTGGGTTTTTTCGCATATCAGTTTTCATAGTGGATCAAAACTGAAGGAGACAAAAAATAAACCATATCGAAAAAAATGTCTGGTCTTCTACTGTAGGAACAGTACCTGCAGCGCCGGTAACAAGAACACGAACTGGGTCTTTCGCCATTGTGTGAGATCTGAGCAGAGAGAGAAGCACGATATGTTGATTGTACCAGCCAAAGTTTCGATCGACAAGAGAAAGCTAGGGAAGAATGAAGGAAGATATATAAGGGCACCATGGTCATTCCCCCAAACGAGTTTCCAAAACGACATCGCTCTGGTTGTAGATGCCAGGGAAATGGATTACCTTCGAAATTTGGTACTAAAGTGCGCGCTGGTGTGTAATGCGCATATTTCTCGTGACTGTTATCTTATTAGTTGAGAGTTGGCAAAGTTGCCACGTCAGTGCAGGGCTGGCTTAGTGGCCAGTCGTCGTTTTCTTTTTTGTTTAACATAGGAATAACTACAACCACTCACAATAAAAAAGTGTGAGAATAACATCCATTTAAATACAGCACATACCTTAAGACTATCCGATATGAGATAGTCCTAGCCTTTACCCACACAGGCTCTAAGGCCTCACCCAACATATGATCAAACTCAAAGAAGGCAGAAACTAAGCCCACAATTGGAGTTATTCTTTAACATACATGTACCGATATTCTTTTTTTTTTTTTAATATAGAATAACTATAACCACTAACACTTAAAAGTGTGAGGGTCATAGCATTCATTTAAACACAACACATACCTCAAAACTATCCGATGTGGGATAACCCTGGTCCTGACTAGTCTTTGTTTGTTTAAACATTAAAACGGTGGAATTTTTTTCATTCTTCTAGGATTATCGACAGAGTCTTTGGATCTGCGTGTACACACCTCAACAAATTATTTTCACTCAGTTAAAGGTAAATAATTTATGTCAAAACTAAAAAATTCACAAATCTCACATGACTTCAGAACCAGCTCTACCCCTAAGCAAGTGAGGTGGTCACCTAGGACCCCCACTTGCTTTGAATTTCATTCATGCACATCTCACAAAATTACATGACTAAATAGAATATAAAAAATTTAGAATATTATATGAAATGACTAAAATAAAATTTACTAATATTTTTATTTAAATTATAAATATATGTACATTTAATAAAAAGAAAAAACAAAAAGATCGTACCATATTCTGGTACAAAAAATTCCAAGACTTTACTTTCCCATTTTGTTTGAATTCTCAATAACTCTGGTCTATTTATTCAATTTTATTTTCTTCTACTATAATTTTTTAGTTAATTTTGATATTAATATAACCATTTACACCATGTGTTTATTTTAAACCTTAAATGTACTTTTTAAAAGATATTAAAACAAGAATAAAAAAATTATGTATTTAAAAAAAAATTAGGGCCCCATCTAAAATTTTTGCCTAAGATCTTCAGTATTCTTGGGTCGGCGGCCCTACATGACCCAACTCAAAAAAAATTACCAAATTTTAAACTCAAAATATTTGAATTTATAACTCATTCTTGAACATGGATCAAATATTTGTCTTGATCACATCCAATGTGAGTTAATCATTTTCAATTATCTATTGTAAAAATATAGACTTTGGTGAAAGTAAAATTGCTCTATTATGATTTGAAAGTCGGATGTTTAAGTTGTGGAGACAATCTCTTCACCAATATTACATCCATGGAGTCAAGGGCAAAGCCAAGTATCTCATTTAAAGAGGACAAAATACTAACTAAAATAACTCATCAATTGATACAATAAAATTTTAAGTCCAACAAAATATACCAAGATTTAAGACTAAATTGCTATGTGAATTTGTAAAATTAGTGTCCTTTTGTTTCTAAAAAGAACATATGAACGAAATAGATACAAAAAAAAATAAAAAATCCAAAGGTATTTCAACCCAATCATTTAAAGTAGAATATAATATTTTTTCAATTCTCTGTCACAAGTCCACAACAAAAGAGTAATGTTATTGTGACCTAATTTATTAACCTAATTTATTATGACATTTAGATTGACTGTGGGACCCATCAAATATTAGAATTTGGTGTTAATCAAATTGTTCTACTGAAGCCACAGTATTAGGAATAATTCATCAAATAGAAAAGCTATAATGTTGTTGGTCACTCTAATGTTTTACATATATTTTAGTCTATTCAAATATAAAAATTGATTTTAAGGGGTTAATGGGCCAAAAACTAACTAAAAATAAAAAGTTTATTACCACTATACAAAGTTTTAAAAAGTTAGAGGGGCAAATTCCTATACAACCCCATTTGTTTTAAAAATTTAGATGGACCCAAGAAGGGCATGGTGGCCATGGCCTCCCTCACTTTTTCAAGAATCCCTATACAACCCCATTTGTTTTACAAACTATATGTTTTCCCTTAAATTCCAAAAAGTTTTTTTATATATATAGATAATTCATGTATTGTATTTAAGAAACTAATGAATTGACATTTAATAGTCAAATGAGAGATGCAATCTATGAATGATTATTGTTTTTAGAACTAGATATATTTGATTGGATAAGTTTGATGACTAAAGATAATTTTATAATTTTTTTTTTCACAAAATCATATTTTAAATGTAACGGCTCACTCTATCATATCACGGGAAACTATTATTTGTGATGATAATTTATGTCAAATTATTATATCATATCATCATGAGAGAAGGATCATGGTGCTACGACAAACTTATTTCTATAATGATAAGAACCGATTTATGGATTTTGTGACATAAATTAGTTTTTACGGTAATTATGTGACTGTTAA
>JAHQCQ010031973.1:0-12576 GCA_023539305.1 Ilex asprella | reverse complement strand
GTTTAATATGGCACAGTGCAAAGGCAGCATAAATTACATTTTGTTATATCCCTCTCAAGTTTCAATCATTGAAACTTTCTTACCAATTACAGCAAAACTCTTTCCACAAAATTGACTTCCAATAGCTGAGTAGAAGAGAAGGGTGTGTTGAATATGAGATCTCGTTAGATGAAAAATTGAGAAGGTAAAACATTGAAGGCAAAGTGCACACTAGTTAATTATGATAGGAGTTACAAGTACACTACTAGTGAAACTTTGCTGGGTAACTTTTCAAAAAAGAACTAGCTGTGTTAAAGATGCGATTTATTCAAATAATATAAAGGACAATGAAAACACGTAAATTGGATGAGTAGCAAAAATAGTTCGCACAATTTTGGATAATTATTTAAGCAAGCCAGGATTACAAAACCTTGTTGGAGAGAGATTTTCATATCTATGTTATTCCGTACAGAATTTGAAGCAAGTGCCATGGGCACTCCATGCTTATAGAGATGCTTGATAACACGATTAGCGCCAGGAAGTGCTTTGGCTTGCAGCCACCTAAGAGGAACAAATGAAGCAAATTTTATAGATAAAACATGTCTCATGGTAAAATATGTATTTGCTAAAATAAGCATACCAACATATAAATGGACAGAACTTTAAACTAATTCACAGCGTTCATGTTTGTTATTTCATTCAATGTGTAATAATCATGATATAAATAGTTGAACATTTAGACAAAATACAATTGTGCCAAAATACAAATCAACTAATACCATCAAAATGAATTTAGCATATCCAAAACATGTATACACTCCTGATGCGGGAAATCCAGCCACATGGCAAGCTCATAGAGGATTAAGGGAAACAGGAAACGGAATATTTCATAAGATGAAAACAGCGATTCAGCAAGTACTGTGTGTGTATTTTTACACAAACAAATGCATGCTTATGGACATTTTTATATAGTTTGGTCGAGATACAACTGAACACCACAAAGATCTTTCCCTTTAGTCAGCAACATAGACATATCCTAAATCAGATCCGGGAATACCCTTACTGATTTCCTAAATATACATTTGCGGGAGATACTGTTTTAAAATTAAAGCTCCTGGAAGATGCTACAATATTCAAGGGTTATGCAAAGAAGGGCCAAAAAGAAAAAAAATTCAATTAATCAAGCATTTTCAAACCAAAAAAAAAAAATATTGATAGTTATCAAGACTTGATGCAATAAGGTGTTGAGTTTCAATTTATAGCCTACTTTAGAATGCACTGCTCAATGTGGGTAGAACTGTATAACAGAGTTACAAAGCTGAACTTTCGAAATGACATCAGATGTTGCCTAAATACAAAAAAACATGAGATCAGAGAGAGCGCGCAACACATGAGTATTTTTTTTTTTATACTCCTCCTCCCCATGTGGCCCCTCTTGGTTTATCAATCTTGTGTCATGCATGAAAGGAGGTGTGGTTTAACTTAGGACCTTAAAACACTCAGACAATGTTAAACACTAACTGCTTTGTCAAATGGTGTGAATAGGTTACACAAGAAAAGACAAAGAAGAAATGAGTGGTTTTGTAAGAAACAAGTGGTAAAAGAAAGTGCTAATCAAAAGGACATGTTTTCACAGAAGAAACAACTTGAATGGTGGAAGTGGGTGTGTTGTATGGACTAGCAACATTTCACTGTATAGCCAAACAATGGATGATTTTTCAGCATAGGTAATATGAAATACTATAAATCGCTACAGAATGCAGCAACAAGAACCTAAGAGTGTAAAACGAAGTTATCTCATAATCTTTGAACATTTCCAAGATCATGGGTATCACCTTCCCCCCCCCCCCCCCAAGACGGGGTCATCAGGTACAATTGAAAGCACAATGCAGGTTCCGTGACCGTTATTAAGACAAAGACAAATTAGCCATGACACGATGACAATAGCAGAAAATAAAAGTTGACTGACTTACCTATATTCGAACTGTGACCACAAAGTAAGAAACATCCAACTTCAAGGTATAATATATATGGCAAGTACACACAAAAGTGACAACGTTGTCAGCCACTACAACCATATTCCATTGAGGAGAATAAAATGCCAGCTCTTGACTGTGAAATATATGCCGAGAGAGAGAGAGAGAGAGACTCACTTTTCCTGATACATGGGCATGATATAGTGGGAGTATTGATCAGGTGTGATTGGAAGATCATAGTCTTTAACAATAGCAATTGTTGACTCTTCATGAGTCATCCCCAATCTCTTATTTTCCTTATCCCTATCAACCGCCTTCCCATATCTTGCCAAAAATTCCTTCAAAACATCCTTTGTAGCTTGCTCTGCACACGAACCCACACAGAACTAATTTTGACATACAAGCACACACGGAAGGTTGTAGTCCTTGAAATTAAAAGAGAGGAATGAATGACCTGTGTTTAAAATGGTCCCATCCAAATCAAGGATAACTGCGGAAACATGGGTCGTCGGAGTAAGGAATTCAAACTCAATGTCGTTCATTGCAGAGCCAAAGCTGTTGGTGTGCCTAGGCGGGGAGAGATAGAGAGAGAGCGGAGAGAAATGGATGGATTTGGTTGTTGAAATGGGGACGGAGGCGTTTTAAAAAGAATAGGTTGATTCCCATGGTGCAATTGGATGGGTGCTTCTTAGCGTAAAGAAATCACAAAGGGGCAACTGGGCAAACACCCACGCACGCACGCACGCATTCAGAGAGAGAGAGAGAGGGAGGGAGAGAGAGTTCCCGCCTTTTTCTTCTCAGGATGACTAGAATAGAATCAACAGTTGGACAGTGCTTAAGTTCCTTTGTGTGTATGTGTCCAAAAAAAGACGGTTTGAAATGGGCCAGTCTGATGTCGGCACACTATTTGGAATGTTCCGGTATTATGCCATATGCTTATACAACACTCGATATTATACGTCTGTCCTACCGAAAATTGACATAATCTTATTATAAATTCTGAAGTTTCTATTATTTGGCCATATTCTCAAGGAGCAATACCGTTTAAAATTTTTAGACGCAGTTCAGTGATTGAACTTAATCTTTAATATTTCAAAGATTTCATGCTTAATTCTTTCTCGTACCTTATAATTACTAATCATTTTTATTTTTTACGAACATGTTCTAACTCAACCCAAATCATGATGGTAGATGATAAAATTGAGTGAGTAGTTAATACAATCCTTAATACCTTATAGCACCAAAAAAAAAAAAAAAAAACTTAAGAATTTAATCCGCTAAGAGTAATGGAAATTAATCAAATGCAAGTCATGTGACTCCAAATCTTTTTTTTATTCCTTGAAACACCCTGCAAATTTTAACAAATATAAAGTGATTAACAAAATTAATATCCTTACAATCTGTTTCCTCGAAACAACACCAACACCAACACCAACACCGTACCAAAAAATCAACACGAATGGCAGGTAGCACCACCACCTTTGACTTCGATTCCACCCAACTTGGAAAACCATAATTAATCTAACCCTATCAGAAAACATAAAATCTCTTGTAATGACATGGTTGTTTTAAAAATGGTTTTTTTGGATGATCTTGAATGGGCGAATTAGATTTGTTGGATGACACATAGATTTGGATGATCTTGAACACTTCCTCTCCAAGTTCTCTATATAAAGGATGCCCAGGCATTAGTTTGATGCATCGAAAATCAGGAGTCTTTTTTGAGGGTAGAGAGTTGTGAAACATCTGAGAATGAGTGATATCCAAGTGATATCAGTGAATTCAAAGTGCATTCTCTCTAGGAGTGAGTACTTGTGAGGTAAGAAACAATTGTTCTTATACTGTTATTTTACTCCATAGTGAAAACATCCGATTGTTGTTTGCCGTGGACGTAGGCAATAGCTGAACCACATAAATCTTTTGTGTCAATTTATGTGTATCTTATTTATTTCTTGTCACTTTATTGTCTATCTCGGTACTCAAATTGTGGGTGTATCATAACAAGTTGGTATCAGAGCACTATTAGTGGGCCTATACACTATTGGTACGCCCGAATACTATTGATGGGCCTAAACACTTTTCATTAGCACTATTCACGATCGATGGATGGGTGCTAATACTATTCACTTGACACTAAGCACCTAATACTATTCATCGACACTGAAGTTCTAATTTTGTTGGAATTTTGATTCGAGATTTTACAATGGTTGTAAAGTTCGAGGTAAAAAAGTTTAACATAACAAATTATTTTAGCATGTGACGATTAAAGATGCGTGTTTTATTGGTTCAACAAAGATTGTTGAATGCTATAGAGAAAAGAGATGCAAAAGGGAAAGATGTCTTTCCCGTAACAATGTTGGACAACGAAAAGAAAGACATCCAAACAAAGAATCACAGTCTATCACATTGAGCTGTAGCATTGAGGTGTTGAAGGAAGTTGCAGACAAAACTACAGTTGTAGGTTTGTGGCTAAAGTTGAAGAGTCAGTACATGACAAAGTCTTTCACAAACTGTTTGTATTTGTTAAAATGGTTATTCACCCTCTAGATGCAAAAAAAGTACACATGCCAAGGACCATCTTGACGAGTATAATAAAATCATGCTAGATTTGAAAAACATCGATTTTACACTCGATGATGAAGTAAAAGTCATGATTCTCATGTGTTCTTTACCATCCTCGCACACGCATTTTGTAAATGTCATGATGTATGGTAGAGATTTTCTTTCCATGGAGGACGTTAAGGCAGCCTTGAACTCGAACGATTTAAAGAGAACAATGTCTAAAAATAAAGATAGAAGCTCAAGCGAAGGTTTGGTTGCAAGAAGATGATTAACAAAGAAAGACTCAAGTAGTAGAGGCCAATCTAAATCTAGGGGTGGATCTACAAAAGTTAAATGCTTTCACTGTCACAAGGAAGGGCATATTAGAAAAGAAGTCTGAAGCGTAAAGGCAAAAAAAAGATTGAAGACTCAAGCTCTAGAAATATTACCGGCATTGTAGAGGAAAGTTCCTCTGATACTAATGCTCTCACGTGTTCAACCAACAGCTCAGGTGATGAGTGCATTCTTGATGATTCGGGTTATTCCTATCACATGTGTCCCAATCAGGAATGGTTTTCCACCTATCAGTCAATCATTGGTAGTAAGGTCCTAATGGGAAATAATGTAGCCGGTAAGGTTGTTGGGATAGGGACAATATGGATCAAAATGTTTGATGGTATTGTGAGGACTCTTTCAAATGTTAGGCATGTTCCAAATCTGAGGAAAAATCATATTTTCTTGGATATGCTCGACTCCAACGACTGTACCTATAGAGCTAAAGATGGAGTTATAAGGATTTCTATTGGTGCTCTTGTTATGATGAAAGGTCAAAAGTAAAATAGCTTAAATCTACTATAGGGTAACATAGTGATAGGTGCTGCTACCATAGTTTCATCTTTAGTTTCAAGCTCAGATGCTACCAAGTTATGACATATGCGATTAGGACATATGAGTGAGAGAGGATTGGATGTGCTAAGCAAACGAGGTTTGTTGTGTGGCCAGAAGACTAGAAAGTTAAACTTTTGTAAGCATTGTATATTTGAAAAGTAGTACAGAGTGAAGTTCAGTACGGTTATACATCGAACCAATGTTACTTTAAATTATATCCATTCTGACCTTTGGGGACAATCTCGTGTTCCTTCTCTTGGTAGTGGAAGGTATATATTGACATTCATCAATGACTATTCTTGGAAGGTCTGGATATTTATTTTGAAGCACAAGAATGTTGTCTTTGTACAGTTCAAACAACAAAAGGCTATGATTGAGAAGTCGACAGGAAAACAGATCAAGCTTTTTCGAACTGATAATGACATGTAATTCTGTGGATGTCCTTTCAATGAGTTTTGTGAGACACCACACGGTGAGAAAAATACCACAACAAAACGGGGTTGCATAACAAATGAACAAAACTCTCTTGGAGAGAGAACGATGCATGATCTCAAATGTTTGTGTATCCAAGAAGTTCTGGGCTGAAGTTGTCAATACAACTTGTTATCATCGACAACTATCAAGTGCAAGACTCCTAAAAAGGTTTGGTTTAGGTCTCCTACAAATTGCACTGGTTTGAAAGTGTTTGGCTATTGATTAGTATAAAACTTTGTATATTTTGTTTGTACTAATCATCTTTCTCTAGGTGTTTTTGGAGGTTAAATGTCAGTAATAATGTTAATTGTAATCTCAACGTTGATATTTTCTTGTTTGCAGTTGAAAAGGGTTGAAAATGGCTTTTGAAGGTTTTTCCATGCTACTTGAGATAAATGAGGATGAAAAGATAACGAAGGGATAGCTCAGGGGAGGAGAAAACCAGAAAATCTGTAAAGCAGCCAAACCGTATCGTACGCTGCGGCTACTGGAGTTCGTCGTACCAGTACGCTAAACCTACTAGAGTTCGCTGTACCGGTACGCTTTGACTGATGCTTCCCAAATTCAATCAGGCAATCTTCCACTTTGAGGGGCCCACCAACTGATCTCCTATGCTCCCCTGACACATCCAACACTCAGGACACCCCTTGAGACACGTATCTTGGACTTTTGGAGCATGGGCCATCAATGAGGAGAGAGGAGAGAGAAGCAGTTGGGAGAGGAGACATTACCTGCACCAACTGCACAACCTGCACTAGCCACCTTAATTCATGGTCTTATGTTGGAAATCACATCAAGGGGTCTACAAGGACATCTCTCATGCACGTTTTGGGGAGAGGAGTTCAGCATACACAAGAGAGAGGACATATAGAGAGATATAGAGAAGAAAGCTGGGGGTAGAAGATAATGAATAATGTTTTTAGTGTGAGAAATTGAGAGTTTTATGTTTTCTTCATGGCATTGTCTTAAAATCTCCTGCAAGAACCTTTAGAACTTCATTTAATGCAATTAATGTTATTCTCATTCAAGTCATTGCTAGTTTAATGCTATCTTAAGTTTTTACTATTAATGCATCAAAGTCTTTCATTTTCTCAGCTTAAAATGGGTATTAAATTCCTTCACTTTTAGCTTATGATTTCTTGTACTTAGTAGCTTTAGAACTTCAGATCCTTGCAATGCATTATCATTCCATTGTCATTTCCATTCCAAGCATGAGTAGCTAAATCTTTTAGTTGGCAAAACAAAGGGAAACCTCCACTTGAGAATACAATTTCAACTCATTCTCCTCCTTCCCTTATGAGTTCAATGGTTCGGTTTGACGGGGTTGAGAGTGGATAAGTTGGTGAGCCTTTGATATTCCGTAGGTCTGGTCACGGTTTATGCTTAGATTCTCACCAAACTTGTCCCTAGTTTCCCACCGAATCAATCATTCATTCATGCCCTATCGGAGGAGGGATTGGAGTTGAAAGAGTATTCCTATTGGAGTGACCTCTTGGGTTTGCCAACATTTGGTTCTCATTCCATTTTCACCAAAACACACTCCACTAAAAAACTTTTAACCACGAAGATTTTTACACTTTCTTTTATTCAAAATCACTTTTACTTTGGTTTACTTCCATCCCCGTGAAAACGACCTAGGAATACTACCAAGTAAAACACGACCCATGAAAGTCTCCTTGCGATTGGAGAGCATTTTTGTGCATTCACATCTCACATTTACATCATCCCATTTTCCCTTCCTCCTTGCCTTTTCTTTTGACACTATCCCAAGGGAGCGTGACACTCTCTCCTCATTTGAACACACATCAGACATACATTGAGGGATAACATTTAGGGGTTAAGGGAAAACAATGCTTTCAAACAATCAACTATCCTGTTTATGCTTATGTGAATGATTATAAACTTGAGCCAAGGGCAAGAAAGTGCATATTTATAAGGTATGTAGATGGGGTGAAAGGTTATAGACTGTGGTGTGCAGACGCTAAACCACCCAAATGTAACTTCAATAAAGACGTGACATTTAATGAGTTTGCTATGCTTAAACCCAAGAAGATGAGTCTTTTGATACTGGAAAAGACCACGGTGTTAGTAAACAAGTGGAGATTGAAGTGGGAAGTTCTAGATGACTTGCAAGATGATGTCCAAATCAGGTGAGATGCAAAAGAGGAACAAGACTTTGATGCGGCTTTACAGCAACAAGTGTACATGTTTGTTAAGGACAAAGAAATGAGGAAAATTAAGCCGCCTCAAAGATATGGTTACAAGGATCTTATTGCCTATGCACTTAGTGTGACCAAAAGTGTTGAGGCTCATGAGGCAGTCACTTATAGTAAAGCCACCACTAGTGAGAATTTAGCAAAATGGGTTGTAGCCATGAGTGAAGAGATCGAGATTGAGTCCATGCCTTAATCTCTTTGCAAATAGTCCTTTTATTTGTTATCGTCATTATATTTCGATCCATTGTTTAACTGTTGATTTGTGAGGTTAGTTTGGACTTTCGTTTGATGGGTCTTTGTATTTGTTGTGTGAAAAATATTTTTATTGGTAAAGTACTTGGGCCCTATTGCCACATGCGTCAAGCGTACTCTATGGCATGGTTTTGTTATGGAGATGTGATTGTGGCCTCGAGGGGCGTGTGATAGAATGAGATATACATAGTAGCGCCTAGTATGTAGCCGAGACTAACCTAATATGAAACCATGAATGATTTGAGAAATTGGAGAATTGAGTTTCATATGAATTTTATGAAGGAACTTGTGTTAAATGTTCATTTTATTTGTTGATTTTACGGTCGTTTGTTGGATTATCATGTATCCTTGTGATTCTGTATGTTATGATATAAATTGGTTATCGGGCCTCCCAAGCTCACCCCTCATTTACCAATCTTGGATGCAGGTTGAAAATTTATAGAAAGTCGAAAGATGATCGAGTTGATTGAGGAATTAGAGATTTCAAAATATTGATTCATTGGTGAAATTTTCACAATTTTGAAAGTGGTTTGAACCATTGTAATTATTTTTAAAGACTGAGTTTTGCTATTTTTTTATTGATTGAAGATTTTAGTGCTCTTTATGGATTGATATTGATGGTAATTGAGTTCGTGCACCGAATTCAAAGGGATCGGATTCGGGGCGTGACAGAATCCAAATTAATTCATTCATTTTTTTTTGAATGGGAATTCATTCATTCACAACCCATTAGTAGTCTTATGGTTCAAATTGACACACATTGGTATACAATTAACATGAAAAAAATAATAGAACTAGATCAAAATTGATGAAACTCGAAATTAAAAGGAACCAATTCCAACACAAAAAATCAAGATGACAAAAAAAGAGAGAACTTAGAACCAAAAATGGCAAGCTATGGGCTTTAGGCTATCCACGCGACAAAATCAAGTTTCAGATGGGTTCAAAATTTTAGAAAGCACTGACACTTTCTAAAGGGATGTCATGACAGTGTTGGACATGTGTCTGACACTGTTAGAAGTATTCTGAATAGTGAACTCATCGAACACAACCAGGATACGACGATGAGTCTTTTTTTAAAAAAATAATTGTTGACCATTAAAAGATGTTTTATTTTTATTTTTTAATATAATTCTTTGATGTAACTGATATACCATGAATGTTAATAGAGGTAATGATGTTTGATGAAAATGATGGATATTTATTTTGATCTATTTTAATTTTAATCAAAAAATTAATATTTTTCAGGTCTTATTATTAATATTGTTATAATATACGCTTTATTTTTAATATATTATAACTATTATTATTTTAAAAAATATATTATATTATTTTAATAGTCGTATCCTTACCGTAATTATTTCTTATATTTTTTAACTTTGTCGTACTCCCGTGTCCGTGTACGTGTTTCTTTCATTCAGATCCTTGCAAAGTAAGACTTAATAAGTTGGATCAAGTTAAATCATCTTATTTAGTTGGTTAATAGGTCCGTTTTAGAGCACTTAATATGTTTTTCACTCTAGAGAAGTTGAATGTGACTAGACTATGTTATGGAGTCAATTTTTTCTTTAATTGACCGGTCAGTTCTTGTAATACTGATTCAAAGCCCAAGTTGTAAGAGAAAATTTAAGATTAGTACTTTTACATTTAAACACAACCTCTTTAAGATTTTATGTGTTCCAACAGTGTTTTTTGTGATAGTTTTGTATGGCGTCCGTCGACTATATTGTACAGTTATCTTTGTGAAAAAAAAATAAAAACTATATAACAGAGAATACATTGAATAAGATCTCAAATGAGACACGAACAATTTAATGTATCATAACTAGTTTTTCGTTGTTCAGCCATATAAATGTCCAATTCCCTCCAAAGAGCTTTAAATTTCTAGTCCTGCCAGCATACTAAAGCTTAGAAAGCAGTTGTTCTGCTTCTAGGCAACCCCAATGAAAAATATAAGGGTGTTAATTAGTTGCTTGTCTACCGCAAATGTACTATATTATTTTATCAATTGAAAGAAAAACATTCAAGTTTATACTTTAGATGTCTATTCTAAACAAAATTTTTGGCGCCGCCATTATTTGGGACTACCCAACTTGCTTTTGTTTGTGATATTCCAAATATTGTAAAAATCACTTATTGAAATTTCTGATTTGAAACATGTAATGTATAACAAAATAGTTACACAGAAACAGTCTTACACGAAAGAGTTTCACGTAACTGTTTGTTTAAGCAATATAAATACTAATTCGGTTGCAGAACATGAACTGTTATTGAAGTTTATGTAGATCAAAACTAGTGTTTGATACTATGTCTTTAAGACAAATTTCGCCCCCACACATGGTACTTATAAAATATCGAGCGTCTGCCTCCCAGAATACAATGATTTTTACACAAATAGAAATAACACTCCAATTTTCTCGTCCAACGAGCCAGAAATTGTATTGTGTACTCTCTAAATGTTGTTTGCCTTATGTCGAAATGCATTGCATTAATGTATGGCTTAACTCTGAACATTGACTGATGAATGAATAAATGAATGCTAAATAGTAATGAGAGTGTGGGTATTTATAGACTTTTTTGGTGATTTTTCGAACAACCACCATACTAAAAGAAATAATCCAAGAAGACAAATGCAAGCCAAAAGACACCACTTGTGTAACTGGAGGGAAGCAAAAATCTGAACTGGAGGGTAGAGCTCTTCATTATTCTTGTTGTTTTGGAAAAGAAAAAAATCCCTTTCATTGGCATCCGGTACCTCCATTTCAGGATCTACTTTTCTTCAACTTCTTGCCCGCAAAAATGCTGATCACGAAAGCATGAATAAAATTTGTGCCAAATCCAATTCCAAAAGCCATTCTATCGATATTCACTTTTTTTTTTTTTTTGGGTTTGATGGCTGACTGACAAGGAGAGTGGTCACTAATCCGACATAAGGCAACATGTTCACCACATAGACCTTGGTTTCCCTCACAGCATGAGTTCGGAAAGGTAGAGAATTGGCCTCCAGTAGGGATTGGCCCAGAGAGTTTATTGTAAGCAACACTGAACTTGGACATAAAAGAGAGTTTCTGCAAAGAAAGAGGTATTGATCCGGTGAGATTGTTATGGGACAAATCCAATGTCTCTATGCTTGTCATACCTGCCAAACTAGTTGGAATGGTACCCGATAAATTGTTGCGTTTGAGGTCCAATATGTGTACCCTTTTCAAATTCCCAAATTCTGGCCAGATGGATCCAGTGAGAAAGTTACTACTGAGATCCAGAGTAGGTGGAAAAGTCCATAATTGATTGTACTGCAACCATCTGCTAGTAGCCCTTCTACTGAGCAATGGAAAATTTGAGGAAGGCTCTTCCAATGACATATTCCAAGAGATGAGGCTCTGTAACGTAGTAAGGTTTTTCGGAATCTCTTCAATAAAAGAGTTGTTAGATAAGTCCATGTAAAAAAGATGTTGCAAACCACCAAACCAGGCTGAGATTGTTCCCCCCCAAACGATTCCAAGACAAGTCCAATAACTGTAAAATTCTACAACCACTCAGCCAGTGGGGAACAAAACCAGTGAGTCTACAATTGGCAATAATGAGAGCCTTCGGTGATTTAAAGTGCAGGCTAGGATCCTAAGGAAACACTTCATCACGAAAATTGAAGCTAAGAACTAGAGTAATTAAGTTCTGACAATGTTGTAATATACCAAGGGCAGCCGAGATGTTATAGATGCTGCAATTCGAGAGGGAAAGGTAAGAGAGGCTCTGAAAATTCTTGACGGTTTTTGGGATTTGGCCAGTAAAGTTGTTACTTGCAAGATTTATAGCTTTCAATTGTGGACAAGAGGGAAGATTGGAAATATTTTCAAAGTAAACGGTCAAAGACTCAGACCATACTATAATGAATTTACTAAAGATGCAACGGTTGTACACCTGTTAGATCCAGTTTATATGTAATAAACATATCTTGTTATTTCATTACAAGTATTATTACTAATTACTTGAAATTTATTTTGATAGATGTCCCAAGTGGTGAAACAACAACAGATTCCTGATCTCCATTATCAATGCTGACTATTACCATCTTACTTTACAAATAACAGTTAATCTTAGTTGGGGAGATAGGCACATAAATTTTCTGTGTATTAAAAATAGTAATAGTAATTTAAAAATTCGA
Source organism: Ilex asprella (assembly GCA_023539305.1). Lineage (NCBI taxonomy): Eukaryota > Viridiplantae > Streptophyta > Magnoliopsida > Aquifoliales > Aquifoliaceae > Ilex > Ilex asprella. Next base: position 88 of record JAHQCQ010031973.1, on the reverse strand, counting down.
TTCGTCTTTGTGACTGACAGACGTTAAAGAACTGGATAGTGAGTCTTATTAAAAAAATAATAAATAATAATAAATAAATAAAATATAT
>JAHQCQ010031972.1:0-12592 GCA_023539305.1 Ilex asprella | reverse complement strand
TGAAATTTTAAAAATACATAAATTTCAATTACATTTAATAAATAAATATTATAAAATTTTAATTACATTCAATAAATAAATTTTGATAATTTAAAAATAGTTATATTTTTTAGCATATCAAACTTTAATAATTAAAAACGCATACATATAATTAAATTTAAGGCCCCACACAAACTGTAACGGTTACACCCAAACTGTAATTGATTTAAACAATTACAGATACCCCCCCATGGGTAATGGTTCTCAAGGTAATGATAAAGCGTATACATATAATTTAAATTAATTTTATCATATTAAAAAAACGCATACGCAAAATAAAAATAAATTTTTATTTGTAATGTTGATCATGTTGGCAGTAATGTTTATTAAGCTGCGGAAAAATATAAGTTATTCAGAATGTATAAATGTAAAAAGAAGATGTCAACAACGTGGTTGATATTCAAAACAACATAAATGATTATCAAGTACATATAAACATGATGGGATAAAAGTGTCAGACGTATCATCGTCCAAATCAGATAAATTAGAAAGCCCAGGATCATAAACAAGTAACGGTTCCTCTAAAATTTTAATTTTAGCATATTCAGGATCAAAATGCTCTATTTTATCATAATCGAGTGCGTGGAAACAATCAAAACAACGTTGTATTGATCATTTTCACGTTCAAGCCTTGATATGACCTCATCATGATTGTTTGAATTTTGTAAAATATAAATATCAGTCGAACGTGCCTTTGGTACCGCAATTCTATGCCAACAAAAAAAATACTTCAAGGTCATAACGTTTGTCATATAGCTCTCGCCGTCTTGGTGTGGGTTCGATATGAGCATCTGAATGTGGATAATCAGCTGCAGGCCCAACAATTACATGTCCAGTGTGTCCGAATAGGTGATAAAGGTCAATTGGCTCATTGCGAAATGCACGCTTGCGTCCATACCATGTTACACCACTAGAATCGGTATAAGATTCGATAGAATGAACCTTTGTTCAGCGATGATGAGCTGTCCGTTGAGTGTTCACGTTTGTTACCCGGAGATGAACTATTTTGGTCATTGGGTGAAGGAGAACTTGGATGTGATGTGCTCCTATACATTTTGTTTGGTGGTGGTGCATTTACACAACTGTGAAAGGGAGTATATATATGCTCGGTTTGGCAATTAAAATTGCAATGGAAGGACATGAATCTGCATAGTTCGGAACTGATTTGCCAGAAATGCAAAATGGACAACACACTGCATAGATTGATTAAAGTGACAACACACTGCATAGTCACTTTTATGCCTGTTAACTACTGCGCTCTCACAGGATGTTGAAAGTGACAACACACCATTGTATTTAAGTGCAATGTATGGTCTTCAATAACATGTGCTGGTGAATAAGGAATATGTACAATGACTGAAAATTGTAGCATTGTACGTTGTTGTGACAACACACTGTGTTATTGTGACTAAACACTGCTTAAATGTCAGTATGTGTCAGTAGATGTTATTGTGTAGTCAATGAGCGTGACTACACAATCTTGTAATGTTATTCAATTAGGGTTTATGGTTGTTAACTATTATCCTCTCACATGATGTGGATTGTGATAACATACCACTGCATTTAAGTGCAATGTATGGTCTTCAATAACATGTGCTGGTGAATAAGGAATAGGTACAATGACTGACAATGGTAACCCAGTATATCTTGTGACAACACACTGTGTTACTGTGACTAAACACTGCTAAGATGTCAGTATGTGTCAGTAGGTATTATTGTGTAATTAATGACTGTGACTACACAATCTTGTACTGTAATTCATTTAGACATACTCACATTAATCAATTGAATATAAATTTGAACTTATGTGAAATGTTGAATATACAAAATTCATCTCTAACCATGAATATTAGTCCTAGAACCCTATTTGAAACTCTGGGTTATCATTGGGCTTTAGAGGATGAGTTGTTTTACCCAACAAATCCTCGATTGCGCTATTCAGTAATAACTACAAATACAATGATGGCAGAATGGCAATATCGTTTGATGGAAAGAGAAAATCTAAGCTTAGATTTACGTTCTTGCAACATAAGAAGGCCTCGACAAGTTGTCTTTACTATGCCTATTACCACTCCTCAAGAATTAGAGCGAGCATTGTTTCGTATTCGAGTTGTGAACAATCGAATGACAATCCGTTGTAATCGGTACAATCTGCGCCATATTGCAAGCGACCATGCTGCAGAATGGAGGATGCAAGAAATAATTTTAAGCTACCAATTGAGTGGTGAAGATGGATGTATTCCTGATCATTACTTGTTTGATGAAGATGAGGACACATGAAGTGTCATGAATTTCCTGTGTTGTAACATTTAAACTTTGGTCGCCGTACTTGTGTTTGCAATATGTTTATGTATTATGTTTCTGTACTTTGTTTCTATGTAATATGGTGGACTACACTAGTTTGTATTGTCCATCAAATTTCAATAATTTATGTTATGTTATTCAACAAACATCGTTTGATTGTATTGGATAAATCATCTAAAGGGCATCAATGAATTAACATAATATAAAACTATGAACACAAAGATATTTTATATACAACAACAATAGTCAAAAAAAATTTACAATAAATGTTATAAGAATACTATGTCCCACAAAGTGGTGGTCTCCTCTGTCGCTTGGGCAGCTGACCATCTAGCGGAGCCGGTATATCTTGTGTCACTTCACCGGCTGTAGGATCATGTGTATGGTGTGTATGACGACCGACTGCATGCCGACATCTGCGTGATAGTGATGGCTCCTGTGTAACTCCCTCAGTTGGAACATCAGTATCATCAGAACTGTCCTCGTATGGAATAGGAGAAGTAGGTCGTGTGGGCATCGGTGGAACAATCAGTGAAATATATACCTCTACACGTGGATGTGATGTATCTGCCATAACTATTGGCTCTAGTGTAGGTGTGAATGGAGTAGCAGATACAACAACACCTACTAAGGTCAGCAATGGCCCACAAGCTGTAACTGTAGGGCGATCAAGCGGTGATGTAGCAGCATGGTGAACGATTGGTGTAGGAATGTCAAAATCAGAAGGTGGGACATACGGTGTAGATGGACCTGCCTCTGTATCAGTCTGGGGAACATATGCTACCGGTGGGTCTGCCTCTGATGATGTATCAACACTATCCACTACTGGTGGCAGAGTCTGCCTATGTGCGCGTGTAGCTGGCGGTCGAGGAATGCGTACACCTCGTGTCATTCATGCTCTGGGGCTATTACCACTGGCTGTGGAATGAATGTCGGAGGCTGCACAAGTCATAGGTGCTCAGAAAGAGCTGACAAACACCGATAGCTAAGATCCACCATCTGGCCGATGACAGTCAAACATGTCCCCAAATCAGGTTCTCCATGAACTGTTGCATGAGTTGTGTGATATACCTCCGTTAGTGTCTGTTCCTGCAACACCATAAAATAAGGATTATAATCAATTTTAAGTAAATTTTGTACTATATTTAATTTATATACCAAGTACATAACACATACCAATAACTCGATGATACTGCCGACGGGTTGAAAACAAACGTCAGGGCGTGGAATCGGTGGTCCGATAAGTAGACGAGTAATGCGATGATACCACTCCATGTAGGTATCATTACCTTCCATCATGTTGAACGTAGGCTCGCCGTGAACAATAGAATCCCGCCATTGATCCCACATGGTGATGTACCGCCATGAACAATAGAATCTCGCCTAAGCAACTCAGTGTAAGACATGACAGTTGTTGTTGTGCACTCTTCGGTCTGATTACTGCCTACGCCAACATTGATGTCCTCCGTCTCCACGTATAAAGCAACACTAGCAATGTTGGGGTTGTCAAGTACCACATTAACCATAGAAGTCACTAGTTCATTGTTGACAATTTCCAGACCCACATATGTATTTATGTTTGGTCCTTGTCCTCTTCCAACTATAAAAAGGATATTTATAAGTCAATTTCAACTAGTTATGCGCCCTGTCCAACCCCATTATAGTGTAAATTTTACTCAATAACTCCGACATTTGTGTATCACTATTGATAACAATACCACCATTGGGCGGACAACTGTATGATAAACCCTCCGATCCATAATTCATTCATCCACCCTAATATAGCAAAACGGTAACTTGTTTTCCCACCATTTCATATAGTTTCGGTTGTGGAATAAGTTCTGAATTAAAAAAAAAACTTGAGAATAGATAGAAACGATTAATACTTGAAGAATAATAGATCAATGATTAATTAAAGTCCCATGTCAATCTACCGCATGTCACCTAGAAGAATTTATCAATGAAAAAACCTACAAGGATGAAGTGTACTTCTATGATACTAAGACAGATGAAGATACAACTTTTATATGGAAGTTTGAATAAATAATCCCCACAAGAGGGTATCTCCTAACATGTTATCATTTATTGAATGAAGAGGTGAAACATGTTATCAAGAAGAAAAACAATGTAGGATGACAATACTGGAGTAAATTGATTGATTCAGAATCAACATGCTTATTTTGAAGTAAATGTGGTGTTTGATGCCTAAGATAAATAACTACTAAAGTTCGATTAAGATTGACAGAGACATACTTGGAATATAGAATTTTTTGAATTTTTTTTATTCAAATGGTTTGAGTGTAATTCTCCCAAAAAATAAAATAATGTTTATAGTTGAGGTCCAATCACAATTAACTTTTTGGAAAGAGTAGTCATGCCTTAATTAAAGCTATTATCATGAGTAGCATCAATTTATGGGGAAGAATCAATAATCAATGCTTTATGATGTAGGATTGCTTTAGGAAACTTATGTTTGTGTTGTTTCCACTTGATTTTATCATGAAAAGCTTGTACACTTTTTTTTTATTTAAAGTTATGTGTCAACATTTTAATATATCTTCACTTAAAAGAACAAGGTGATCGCAACACATAACAATATAGTGTTCACTTTATGGCTCTTCAAACAATTTGTACTTTTTTCGTGAAATAATGTACTGATTTTAGGATTATATCAAAATTTCTTTACAAATTTTTTGGAATATTATCAAGCCTTTATTTTTAATACTCATGAAGTATAAAACCACAAGAAAGAAGTTTAATTACAACTGAACAGAATAAGGCGTCAGAGGGTTCAAAACTCATCACTAACAAGAAGAGAACTCTTGAACATGTTTCTTTAATAGTATTAGCACCTTCCATTCTTCTCAGCTCATGCCAGCTTTTAAGTGAGTAAAATTGATGATTTGAACCTAGATTAGACCTCTTGTAGCTAGCAAAAATAGAACAAAATTTGAAAAACAACATTAATATTACAATGAAGACACATGTCCAACAATGATCCATTAATAACAAATCATTTCCATCTTCATCTATATACTTCTTGATTTTTTTATTTGAAAAAATAAAAAAAGAGGTAGGTTTGCCCAAATGTCTTGCTTCTTGACAATTAGGATTTACAAAACAGTTATGTTGAAATATCATAATCAAACCTAATTTTCATACTTCCTTTGAACAATTTCATGTCTCTGGAAATAATGGATAGCACAATTTTTCTGAGGGTTAGATTCGTAAAGATCTATAAAAACACCAACAAAATAAAATAAAATTTAAAATTAATTCAAGCTAATGGAGTACACTAATGGCGACGATGCTTTATGGCTTTGGCAGCAAGCAAAAAAGGTCGACGAAGTTGAATAGCTATCGTAGGAGGATTGTAAAGACTCTCAATTTCTGTCTTAAATGAAGAAGCACTCGGCCCTCCCTATGTCATCCTATATGCCATTGATTGAACTCAAACACCACCGACACCACCCACTAACTAAGAAAGATATGAAAAAACAAAAATCAAATCAAAATTAAAAAAACTACCAAGATAAAGTCTCACCAAATTGATATAAATTGGCATCAAATCGCACTAATTGCACAAAATTGCAACAAATAACAAAGCAAAGTGACAAATAGTGTGTGCATGCAATTTGTGTGTGTGTAAATCTGACTGTGGTATGTACAAATCCGTGAGTGGGTGTGTGCAAAGCAATGCATGAATGTGTGACCCATTTTGGGAGTTTGGGTGTGTACAAATCTGTTTGTGGGTGCCGATCTTTGTGTGAACGTGTATGTGTGTGTGAGTTGCAAGGGTTTGGAAAAACAGATGGTGGCATATTAGTGGTGGAGTTTTTTCTGGTAAAGATCTATAATTAAAACAAAAAAATAAAATAAAATTTAAAATTAATTCAAGCTAATGGAGTACACTAACCTGGTGGAAGAACAACAGCCAACAGTGGAGCAGATTTGGGCCTTTTGTGCTGGTCGTCGCTGGTGGTTACTGGTCGTGGGTGGTAGTGGGTGGCGATGAGTGGTCGTGGGTGGCGCTGGGATATCGTGGGTGGCGTTGGGTCGTCGTGAGTGGCGCTTGGTGGTTGCTAGTTACGGGTAGTCATGGGTGGCACCTGAGTGAGCTGCTGATTCGGCTATGGGGTGTTGTGATGTCGCCTGAGTGAACTAGGGCTCAAATAGGGGGGGAAGAAGAGAAAGGGAAAGGAAAAAAGAGAGAGAAGGGAAAAATGTTCTGCAACGTTTGAGTTAAAAACGTCGACGTTTTTTGTGTTTTTGTAATCTGATCTTCAACATTAAAGATGTCAAACCGATTGACATTTTTAGCTTAAAGATGTCAGTCCATTTGACATCTTTAAGCTAAAATTGTCTAACGGTTTGACATCTTTAGAAACAACTTGGGTTTGAGAATTATTTTCAAATCAACCCTTAGTTGAGACTTTTTTTCCAAAACTACTCGAGATGGTTCAAAAGCTCAATAACAGATAAAGAGCATAACTATATGACAAAAATTCTATATGCCTCGGCAGTAGGCAGTTTGATGTATGTCATGGTTAATACAAGGCCAGATATTGCTCATGCAGTGGGAGTTGTCAGCAGGTTCATGAAAAATCCAGGCAAAGAGCATTAGGAAATAGTCAAATGGATTCTACGCTACTTGAATTTGGGGGGTTTTGATATTTGTTTGCAAGGGTTTGTAGATTTTGATTTAGCAAGGGATATTGACAGCAGGAAGAGCACTACAAAATATGTTTTTACATTGGGCAATGTGGCAGTCAGTTGGGTCTCGAGGCTACAAAAAATACTGACAATTTCAACAATAGAGGCGGAGTATGTTGCAGCCACAGAGGTGTGCAAGGAGATGGTGTGGTTGAGGAGCTTCATGAAAGAGTTGGGTAAGGAGCAAGACAATCCTAAATTTTTCAACAATAGTTAGAGTGCGATACATCTGGCAAAGCATATCGACGTAAAATATCACTTTATTCACTCTTTGTTGAAGGATGGGCAGTTCTCTTTAGAGAAGATTCACACAAGGGATAATTCAGCAGACATATTCACAAAAGTGGTTACTGTGGAGAAGTTGAAGTCTTGTTCAGCTTCTGTGGGTCTCTCAGCTTGAGCATTGGAGGATGAGTTGTAGAGATGAGGGATTGTGTTTTTGGAGGATTGCAATTGATGTTGGTGATTGAACTAGTCTCCAAGTGGGAGATTTGTTGGGTTTCTTTGTAGTGTCTAGTTTGTGTTGAGCCGGATGATAACCCGAACCATGTAAATACTGTCTTGTGTGTGTGATTGTTTTTCTTTGGCTTGTGTTTTCTCTATTTTTTTTTCTTCACAAGTTTAGGAATTTTGTGCAAATTTCCTAACAGAACCACCTTGGAACATTGCCACTGACAATCAGTTCTGGATCAAGAGAATCACCAATCCATGATGAAAGACACAAATTCTTCAGACATAGAGACATACTATGCATGAAAGCCTGGGACATTGAACGGAAGCTTTAAATTTAAGAACTAGTTCCTATTAATATATGCTTTTAACTCCAGAATGTACTATTGAGTACTTATGATAGGAAAGTGATTAGAAATGTATATAATGTTGAATTACTAGGAGTTTTAAGTATGTAAAATTCTCTACCATGTGACGATTGCAATATCTATTTTGTTATTGGCATATATCCATTGTGTGTACGTGTATACAATTTTCAGTCATGGTGCCTGTTGTTTAATTCCTGCTTCCTTGTTGAGTACATTTCCAGCTTCATTAGTGCTACTCAGCGGCACAACCAACCATTGTGAATTATCCCATGACAACTTTACTACCAAATCATGGGTCGTTTCATTTGATGCTACAATTATTGTAACTGATCAACATGTTAATTGGAAACAGTACACTCAGACAGTTGCGGAGCCAGACATCTCCAGACATCTTCTTCAGTGGGGCAACTTATACTATATTAATATTAAAATTTAAAAATATTCACAAAAATATAATTTTATTAATAAAACACCAATTAAAGACGCAATTCATATGCATGAGTGATATACAAAAAGAGCCAACAAAAAAAACTCAGTGCAAATTTATCTATAAGACCTAACAAAAAAATTTTGAACCGCAAAATTGAGCTCAAACATATATTAAATTTTAAGAAAAATTTTCATAATTAATTCAAAAATTAAAAATTTCAATCACAAACTTAATATTCATCATTAAATTTTAACAAACAATCGAAACTGACTTAAATTATAATTGTTCTAGTAAGCTAAACCTAGGTATATGAAGTACTTAACTTATCACAATAAAACTATTCAAACTACCAAATTAAAATAATTTAGTCTAATTATAATGGAGGACTGGAAGTCCCAATTCCAATTCCACAAATAAAAATAAAACAAATGAGACGACTGCAAGTTCTAATTTCAATTCAACATATAAAAACAAAACAATATTGAGGACTACAAACCCATATATCAATTAAATATATATAAAAAATAAATCATAGAACAGGACTACAAGTCCCAATTTTACTTTAATATAGAAAAATAAATACATGACTATAAATCCTAGTTTCAAATTTTTTTGAACACGTCCTAGTTTCAATTCAATACATAAAAAATAAAACATAAGAGATGATTACAAGCTCCAATTTCATATTTTCAATTCAACATGTAACAAATAAAATACAACAGAGAGCTATAGGCGCTAATTTCAATTCAACATTTAAAAAATAAACCACAAAAGAGAATTATAAACTTTAATTGTCAATTCTAACATAAAAATATAAAACAAAGAAGATGACTACAAGCGCCAAATTTAGTTCATTGCATAAACATAAAACAAATGAGATGGTTAACCTATTGCGTAGCATATTAGTTAATGTTTAAATGCCCAAATTTTTGATATCATCTTCTATTGATATTTACAAGTGAGATTCATATATTTGTCAAAATAATATAACTACCCTTAAATCTTTTTAAAAAAATTCAATGGGGGCAAATTTTTAATAAATTCTAAATTTTTTAAAATTATACTTAGTCCCCAAAAATTTTTAAAATTCCAGTGGGGGCAGCTGCCCCCACTGTGAATCCGCCCCTGCACTCAGATTCTGTTTTATGCCATGAGTTCCTTTTGCGGTCAGCAGATTGAAAGACATTCAGTTTTGGTATGAGGTTATGTTTCATTTTAAGCCGTTTTAATGAGTTTTGAATCAAACAATTTCAGCATATTTGTTGCTTATCTATGATTTTAAGGCGTGCTAAAAATTAGAATGGATTTAGTTGATGTGGTTTGTTTGAGGGTGAGCATGAATTCCTCTTGTTCCATAACTCAATCACCAGTCCCCTACAGGACATACACCGTACGTTTACATTAAAACTTGATACATTCTATACGGTTATATTACTTGTATCTATTTTTGTTGGGGTTTTGTGCCTATAATGAGCCTTAAAAAATTGCATTGATTGTTTGTTTCGGCTTGAACTAGTAAGGATCTATATTGATTACTCATCGACATTTGGTTACTCACTTGTTTCTTAAATGTATTGGCACTGCAAAAATCTAATTTCAAACCATCTCCATGTGACTTGCTTTACAAATAAGAGTGCGTCTGCCAGTGCAAAAGAATTCATTTATGTATGTTGTGTAGAGCATTCCTACTTGTTTTGCAAGACCTCTGTAGAATTGAAATTTGTCCTACTCCTGGAAAACTCAACGCAGGATCCCGAAAAACTGTTGCCAAGCTTGTGAAATCAGAACTTACATTTCTTTCTTCTCCCCGTATATTATAGTGCAATCCACTGGTTATGTAACATGCTAGATGAAAAGAACAAGCCACAAACAGAACATGGCAGTTTCTGATCTGTTGTAGCATCAGTTGGATGAATAAGAAAATATGGACACCAGGTGAAAAAAGGCCTCGAATAGGCAAGGAAAGTCTGAGGATGGTTCCTCTGAGTTTCGTCAATCACCTATGAAGCTTCATTACTTTGAACCAAAGAGAGAAGGTGATAGAATCGTAGTGAATCCTCCACAAAATTTTGCTTGGGATCTATGATTATAACAATTCAAGTAGAATATTAGTGGATGCCAAAGACATGTTCTAAATGTAAGGTGTTTGGGCAAGAAATGTTTCATTGTCCTAAATATGTAGTACAACCTTCTAAAGGAGAATGGTAGCAGAAGACTAGACCTAACAATAAGGGTAAAATTGACATATTACCCCAAGGAAAAGTACTTACTCAAGAGAATATGATCCAGCCTCCCAACATAAGTTATTTAGTTCATTAGGAGTAGATAAAACTATTGTCCTGCAATCAAAGCAGGTGGGAGATTAGAAGTTTATTATTGAGAACTCCCTTGATTTGGTTGGAATTGTTGAAACCTAAGTAAAAAACCATCAATAAATATGCGATTATACGGAATTTATGCAGCAGATGGGAATGTAATTACTGTTGGACTTTTGTGGAGCCTAGTTTTTGTCTTTTTGAAAAGCTTCTGAGACTTAGTCTATGGAGCAGGAGCTTGGGACTGAGGAGAAGCGTATTGGAAGTCACGTCCGGATGCGACATGCTCATGCGTCCGGACGCGTGTCTTGAGAAAATGCCAATTTTTTGGCTTATGGCTCTATGTGCTGGTATAACTAATGTGGTGATGGCTAGGGTTCATATGTGTGTTGTAACGGTGCATATATTGTGCGACTGTCTCTCTCTGTAATCCCTTTATTGAATATAGTGAAATCCCTGCATCGTTGTAAACGTAGGCAAATTACCGAACCACGTAAATATTGTCTTGTGTGTGTGTGACTGAATTTTTCTTTGGCGTGTGTTTTTCTTATAATTTGTTTCTCACAAGTTTTGGAATTTTGTGTGAATTTTCCTAACAACTGGTATCAGAGCCTGGTTTAAGTTTGAGTGGGAGCAATGACAGAGGAAGCAAGAAAGGCGTCTAGAATAGAAAAGTTAACCGTACCGGTACACGTATCGGTACGGTTTCCAAAAATTCTGAAATTTTAAAGATGTTTGTCATGCTTTCAACCTAGGTTTTACTTCCCTCCAATGATACAAATGGACATTAAATGAGACATATTGAGGCATATTGGACCTCGATTTGATTAAATGATTATAGGAACACGGGTTACAAGTTTGAGTTATAATCCCGATTAAGGGAATGTTATTACGTGGTGTCGGGTTACGCGGCACTCAAGGGTATTTCTGCTGGTTAATGGGTGATCAACGGACCCCCGAATTTTGGGGCGTCACAAGGAGTGAGAATGATAGATGATCAAAGGTACTGCAGATATTATCGAATCGTTAGTCATCCCCCCAAAAAGTGTTTTACCATTATTCGTTTACTAATGAGTAGAAAATCAAACTTGATTCCAATGAAGATATGACAATTGCAAATGTAACAATGGTCACCTTCAGGTCTTTCTCTCTATGCCAATCCTAAACAAAAGAGTGCAATAATTTTCTCCTATACATCCTAAGGAACTATCATAACTGTTGTATTTTTTCACCTCTATAGAAGAAACACCATTAGTTGGAAGTAAGGAATTCATTGTTTCTCTCCTTGAGAGAGCTGTGCGAGTGCAATTCCGCATTGAGGACGAGGTGACAACTATTTATGCATACCTATGTATGCCAAGGCACAAAACCGTATTACCCCAACACTTTATGTGCTCATGACAAATGATCTAGATTTTTGGGCATCATCGTCTGAATTAGAAGATGAGATCAAAGATGGTTAGCCAACTTTCTTCAGCAAAAGGCATAAATATCGAACTTAGACCATTGATACAAAGTCATCTAATCTACTATATGATTCCTAACTTATTCTAGGGGCACCTTTCTTGGAAATCAAACAACTGGGTGGCTTTATTTGGATGATTCAATAGCTATTGATGAAGATGTAGGGGAATGGACTACAGTGAAGTTGTAGATTCCATAAAATATGATGTCCCAGTGCATGTACCAGCATGGAGATGGACATGCCTCCCAAAGGAGCAAGAAAAGATTGCATATTAGCAGTACTCATTTAGCCCATTCCCCTTTTGTTAACTAAGGTATTGTTTCATAAAACCAAAAATTGAATGCAGAAGTTGAAGTATAGAATATAGAATTTTATACTTTATCATATCAGAAGTCAGGTATAGTATCTTAAATTGAAATAAGTCAACTCTTGTTCGAGCGAGTGAAATCATTTGGGCTAAGCTCATGCTTAATATCCTCTATTTGATGCAAAAAAATTTCCTTCAAGA
>JAHQCQ010031971.1:0-12592 GCA_023539305.1 Ilex asprella | reverse complement strand
CTCCCAATTATTCATTTCTAATGTTTTAACCTATGTGATTCATTCTTACATCATTATACATATCCTCATTTTTACAATAATTATCTATCATATAACTATATACATTTATAAAAGAAAATACGGGGTGTTACAGGTTCATTGATACGTATGCACAAGAACTAAATATGAACCCTACTTTGATTCAATTGGCTAAATTTGATTACAACATGGTGCAATCGATTCACCAGAAAGAGGTTAGTAAATTAGCAAGGTATGGACCTAGTTGGATCCCTTGTCCTTAAGTAAGGTGCATAATGACAGCCCATGTAACACCATTGGGTGCCATTTAATAAAACAATGTGTTGGAGTTGAGGTGCAATTTTAATAAAATATTTGTTTGGAAATATGCATTTATTTGGAAAATAAATTGATTCATTAAATAAATTATAGGGTTAATTGCACTGAAGGTCCCCCAGAGTATGAGGTTTGTCTTATTTTGGTCCCTAATATTTTCATTGCATCATTTTGATCCCTGAAGTATTGAATATGTTTTTATATGATCCCTTAAGCAGACAATGTTAAGATCACTAACGATTTATTATCATAAACTTATCACTTGATATTTAAATATGTACAAAAAAATAATTTAGATAATTCTTGACCAAATTTCTACTCAAAGTAGTTATCCAAATTATACAGTTTTGATCAAAAGCTACCCAAATTTTGGTCAAAAGTTATCCCTATTGGACAATTTTTGTCAAGAGCTACCCAAAGTTTGTTCAAGAGCTATCAAAATTATTTTTGACCATATTTAAGTATTACGTGGTAAGTTTATGATAAAAAATTGTTAGCAATAAGAACGTTGTCTGCTTATAAGACTATATATAATCATATTCAATATTTTAGGGACCAAAATGATGTATTTGAAACATTGGGGACCACAATGAGACAAACTCCATACTTTGGGGACCTCTAGTGCAATTAACCCTAAATTATAAAAAAAAAACTTAGATCTTGAACACCAAAAACTGTATTTCATTTCTATTACTTTTTTTTTTTTTAAAGTGTAGTGATTCAATTATGGTTTTTTTTTTTTAAGTTGGGTTAGAAGATCCACCAAAGTAGGTAGCCTTAACCGGATGTGTTTAATAACAGGTAAGCTAGAAGGCTATTCCTGTCCCTAGTTGTCGAGGGAGATGCCAACCATTTCTCTTTTCTACAAACACATAGTGATTCAATTATGAATATGAAAACTGAAAAGGACAAAGAATAAGTTTTCAAAGCCATATCAAATGGCCCAAAGTTTTAAATTAATAAGGTTGCTTAGAGATTGATAATGAATTTGATGGAATTGAATTTGAAAACACTAAATCTATTCTAATTCCTTGCCTAATGATTTGGCACCACCTATTTCACTCTAGGTCCTGGTATCGCATTTAATAATCAAAATAACGCATTACTCTTATTTTTCTTTCCTCTCTTCTCAACTGGTGGGTTGGGCTTGAACAAGATGAGCTTTGCCAGAGACAAGCTGGTATAAAACTACTTTTGGTGCATGGAAATGGTATTTGAACCTCAATATGGACCATTTCGATATATGGTGACAAAAGTTATATGTGTTTTAATTACTATAGATGATGTATACGATATATATGGCTCATTGGAAGAACTAGAGTTGTTCACCACTTCTGCTGACAGGTTAGCATGGAGATTTGTGTGTTAATGGATTTACATTTGGTTTCTTGAATAACAAATTGCTTCTTTATTTATATTATCAGTTCATTTCTTTAAAAAGTTTTGTATTTTTAACTTGAAAATGTGACATTAGTTGCCAACCTCTCCTTGATTGCTAGCCATAGAATGAAGCTTGTCTTGGGAATATTGTGACTAAGCCAGACAATGTTATGCCAACTGACTTCAAGTTGTTTCTTCCTCAGTTTTTCCAATGTTGATTATGTAGTGTAGATGGCATTACTATTAAGGATGCATTTGACCTTGTCCTGCCTATCCACATTTGGAAGATAATTAGGCATTGAGACAATGATTTCCATAATTTATCCATTATACCTTCCATTAATTCTTGGCCAAACCCACAAGTTATCATGAATTATTTGACTGACTTTAGCAGAATGGGGAAACCTTGTGTGAGACATAATCCTAGAAGACCAACTTAGCAATAAAGGCCCTGTAGGATGCCAGTTATCAAACCAAAGTGAAGCATTTTTTCCATCCCCAATTATGCTAAGAAAGAATAATCTAGATGTATCTCTCATCCCCAGAATCTTCCCCCAATTCCATGAGCACACATGTGGTATTTTTGCTTCCCAAATCCTTTTCCCTTTCAGGTGATTTTCCAAGACCCAATTAGACCATATATTGTTCTCATCAGTAACCAAATGACATAGATGTCTTAACATAAGAGCCTTATTCCAGGCTTTGAGGTCTTTAATTCCCAAACCCCCTTCCTTCTTTGGGAGGCAAACTTGATCCCAAGCAACTTTAGCTCCACCAGCTTTGAGTTACGGACCTTACCATAATAACCTCCTTAAAAGTTGTTCAATATGTTTTAGCACCTTCTTAGGCAAAATCAAATAACTGAGCCAGTAGATGGTTATACTACACAATACATAACGTATAAGTTGGAGTTTTCCAGCAAACAAAAGAGATCTGTTGACCCAAGATTTGATCCTAGCTTCAACATTCTCAACTAGTGTTACACAGTCTTGCATCTTCAACTTGGTTGTAAAGATTGGAACACCTAGATATTTCAAAAGGTAAGCTTCCCCTTGAGTAGCCGAAGCAATTAAAGATATGTATCCTTTGTTCCTCGCTAGCAGCTAATAGAAAATATATGGCTCTTCTCTGGGTTAGCCCTAAGCCTAGACAATACCTGGAACTTTTCCAAGACATTTCTTAAAACCATAGTTGAATTTATATCACCATGACAGGACATCATCAAATCATCTAGAAAGCAAATATGGTCTATTTTGAGTTTATTGCATTTCTAATGAAACTTGAAGTGTTGTGTTTCCTGAATCTCTTTCTTTAATATCCTTGAGAAAACTTCCATGACAACCACAAACAAAAAGGGGAACATTAGATCGCCCTACCTAAGATGCCTTGCACTTGGAAAATATCCAACCAACTCCCCATTCATGTTTATAGAGAAATTTGGAGTAGAAATGCATGCTCTAATCCATTGGACAACCATAGGGGAAAAGTTAAGTGCTAATAGTGTCTCAAGTTGAAATCTCCAATCTATCGTATCAAAAGCTTTCATCAAATCCACCTTTATCGTAAACTTGGGGCAACCTTCCTCCTTATGGTAATTTCTCATCAATTCTTGTACCAAGAGAATGTTGTCCCCAATCCTTTCGCTATTTGATTTTGCGTTTGTTTAAAAAAAGGGATTGTGCATAAATAATATGCTACTCTTCATCCAAGCTGCTAATACGGCACTGTATTTCTATGTTGTAGTGACAATAATATTTTGTACACTATCCATATGTCTTCCATGTGTTAGAGGCGGTGTTCCAAAATAGTAAAATCACCTATTGATATTTCTGATATTATGTAACTTAGAACAATAACAACGATATGCAAACAGTTACACAGAAACTACTTTGACGAAAGAGTTACACAAAAGAGATACAGTAAAGAGTAATATTGACAAGCTTTCACGAAAGAGTTACGGCACACAGTTACACGTAACTATACTGTCTAAATAAAATAAAAACTGACCCGTTTGCAGAACAGGAACTGTTATGTAACTTCAATTAGATCAAGGCTAGTGTTTGACACTATGTCCTTGAGACAGATTTCGCCCCCACACATGATGCTTATGGAATCACGAACGTCTACCTCCCAAGATACAATGATCTTTACACGGGCAGAAGTAGCACTCCAATCTCCCCGTCTAGCGAACCAAATTTATGTTGTGTACTCTCCAAAATGCTGACTGACTTAATGCCTTAATGAATGATGTATGACCAAATTTGTTGTATATCTTGTATCTAGAATGGTAAATGAATCTGAATTTTTATAGACACTTAGGTGACATTCCGGACAGTCACCATACTAACTGTTCTTCATGAACAGACATAACCCACGGATACCACCAAATTAATTTCGGTTTACGAAATTAATGTCCATTTAATTAATTCATGAATTTTTTCCAAAAAAGATAGGGTAATTCCACACCCATACCAGAGCCCGGCCGGGTCGGGTCGGGTCTTGGCGAGGCGAGGCGGGCGGGTGGCATGTGCGCGTGTGTGGTCGAACCAACGGCATATAGGCGCTCGCTCCACTCACAAAACTGTGGTACCCCTAGGGGCCCAACTCGTAGAACAAACTTGGACTATATATGCCCATGTTGAGCTTCTTCCTTAACCAATGTGGGATTGGTGTCACATTCCACATTGTACTTCCTTTATTTTCACCTTTTCAAGAGGGTTACTTTGGAGCCTATTTTCTCATTCATTTCTTACTCGATTTAAGCAAGTGAAAATACTACATTGTACTCCTCACAGAGTAGAATATGAACCCACGAAAATTTATTCAAAATAATAATTGGGTACTACTTTAATTTTGGCTTAAAGTCGACCAAAAACCTGTTTTTGTCCAACAATCCCCCACATGAATGGTAAATTGGCTACTAGTATGCAAATGATAATTCTGACAACTATAGAGAGTACATCTTTGGAAAGATCGTGCATCGAGATAGGTAGTTTTTGGCCGTGAACCTTCCCTAGTGAAAACTCATCGGACTTACCGGCTAAATAGTGAACATGATGTCTTGAACTATTTAGCTGTTCGATAAATCAGATCAAATAGACTTCACATAGTCTCTTTCCTAACACAATTGGTTCTCATGATTGTCTTCATTTTGGCTCTGAACAACTCCTGATTTTCATGAGTGCTTTAGAGAATTTAGCCTTTACAAATTCTCACAGAAGCGGCCCCTTCACACCCATATAGGTGACTCCTATTAGGAATATCCTACAATATTCCACTTGAATTTTTCAAGGTATGAGAATCATTAAAAGCATAGCCTACCCTAATAAACTTTACAGGCAGCACTAGTTTATTATAGGAATAGGTAGGAGAGATTATCTACTTAGTGCTTCTTTTGAATCACGCATAATTCGGTTGTCCTTTTGAACCTAGATCTTGGGATCTCCAGTCAACTAGGTTGGGTTGCCATTAAGGTGACTCTTATGTCATAGGCTTTAGTCCCATTCCCCTCGATGTGCAATTTACTTGCTCCCCCCTTAAACCTTTAGTAAGTGGATCCGCTAAATTATCTTTTGATTTTATATAATCAATAGAAATAATCTCATTTGAGAGCAATTGTCTAACGGTATTATGTCTACGACGTATATGTCTAGACTTACCATTATATATGTCACTCTGTGCCCTACCAATTGCAGATTGGTTATCACAATGTATATAAATTGCTGGCACAGGTTTAGGCCATATTGGAATATCCTCTAGAAATTGGCGAAGCCACTCAGCTTCCTTTCCTACTTTATCTAAAGCAATAAATTCAGATTCCATGGTGGATCTAGCAATACACATTTGCTTTGAGGATTTCCAAGATATAACTGCACCACCAAGTGTAAATGCAGAACCACTTGTGGATTTTGTATCTTTCATATCAGATATCCAGTTAGCATCACTATACCCTTCAAATACAGCTGGATATCTTGTATAGTGCAATCTATAATTCAGGGTATATCTTAGGTATCTAAGAACCCTGATAATTGCCTTTCAATAGTCTACTCCCGGATTACTCATATATTTACTCAATTTACTAACTGAGTATGCTATATCAGGTCTAGTGCAGTTCATGACATACATTAGACCGTCAATGATACGAGAGTATTCCAATTGTGATATGCTTTGACCAATATTTTTAGACAAATGAAGATTTATATCAACTGGTGTTCTAACAACACTGCTGTCATCTTTGACGAACTTCTCAAGTATTTTCTCAATACAATGTGATTGAGATAATACAAGTCCACCAGATATTCTAAAAATTTTAATTCCTAGTATAACATCTACAACACCTAAATCTTTCATATCAAATTTACTGGACAACATTTTCTTGGTAGCTGTAATAATATTATTATTACTACCTAAAATAAGCATATCATCCACATCTAGCACTTATAGATGTTGTTTTCCATCTCATTGAGACATCATCTGCTACAGCTGAAATTTTCAAGTAATCAGTAGATTCCTTTAGGTGAATTTTCTGAAAGTCTCTCCACACCTTCCTCCCCTTCCCACAACCCCCAGTCATTCATGGATTTTTAATTTTCAAATGGTCAACTCACGTATGTATCTGGAGAGGGCTTATCCCCTAGTGCATTCCTACCTCTTTGTGGGGGTCTGCTACAAGCTCAGGGTCAATATCCTGGAGAGATGAGGTTCAGTTTTTCTTGCAAGGTGAGCCAGCAAGATTGTAAAATGTCATAAAGTTGTCTCTCATTGATCTTTGTTCATGTTCTGAAATATATTTCTTCCATCTTGACCTCAGTCCCCTAGTTAACTCCCCCATGTGAGGGACTAACTTCTAATACTAAATTTCCCTTCAGAATAAGTGGGGAACACGCATCACACCAACAGTGCAATGGCCAGAAAAATCGTTTATATTGGACTTGGCACAAGCTTTAGCTTGGAAGAGAGCTGGTCTCATAGTGAGGCCGGCCATCCAGTTCAGGTAAAAACACTTGCCTTGTTTGTTGCATTGTTTTTTTAACATATTCTATGCATGAATGTCATCATGAAACTAGTGGAAGTCACCATAATCGTACTTCTATAGCTGAGGAAATGGAGTGGATTAGAGTGGTGTGACATTCTCAAGGTTTTATATTTGTGTTTTCTTTATTTGGCTGCAAATTTTGTTTGTGCTTTGCCAAGAACCAATTTTCTTGCCCAGCGAAGTCCATTTCCTAGGCTTGCCCACCCCCACACCCCTTTCCACACTCAAACAAAATGATAGCTCCCTTTCCCATCTCTTTGTCCATCAGAACTCTGTTTCCCTTATGGTTCTTGGTTCCACTTGAAGCCAGAGTCACTCTCTCGACTCCATTAGGGAAAAGAAAACATATGAGACTATTGCCTGCAAATTATAGGCAACGCCATCTGTTCCCAAGTCCTTGAGGACCTGCCAATCAAAATATAATGTTTGAGCACACTTGCTTTCACCTTAAGCATGACTATGCAATTACATGCAGAAATATTTAACCATGCTTATTTTTTATTTTTCACCTAGATCTAATCTATCTGTCACTTGAGTTTGCTACATGGTTTTCTTTAATTTGTCTCCTCATTTATGTTTGTACCTTGTACAGTTTATGCCCACATTTGGTGGAAGCAATCCTGGGTTGCGGGCAAAACTTATACATTCTGTGAAGGAGGAAGTGAATCTTATCTATCGTTGTGCATTTGTAACAAATCCTTCTACTTTTGCTTCGATGTCTGTAAGTTTCTCCTTTAGTAAGTTTCTCCTTTACTCTGTTGAGGATATGGTCTAAACCATTTCTCCTTTACTTGGCCCTATGCCATATTCAGTTATAATACTCATAGATGGGCCACTGAGGTCCGTATCGAATCTACCCCTCCCAGACTCCCACTAATTGGCACTAAGCTGGGCATTATGTTTTCATATGAGCCATAAATCCACTGCAGTGTGATCATGAACCTTGAATCCCCATTGTATAAGCAGGTTTGATTCTATTGGTTTTGGTTTCTGGTACCTGATCAAAAACTAGATGCTGATTTTCTGCATATTATTGTGCTATTTGAGCACTATGCCTACAAGATGGGACATTTGTTCCTATCTGATGGTCTTGAAACACACAATTACTGATACACTCTGAATTGGCGAACAATTTTAAACTTTGTTGAAAGGATTATTAGATAAATAGAATAGGGGTTTGATTGAAGTAGAAAAGAAGAATCAGAAATTAGCATATTATCTCAATTCTCTAATGGGAATAATGCCTCGACATGTGTATAGGTTGTCTACATTCTTTGGATGATAATGCATGCGTTCTAAAAATACTGTGAAAATGATGAACTGAAATGGCAAAACAGCCCAACGCAATGAGTGCAAATGTTTCTTCTTCGCAACACACATCATCTTCCCTATCGCAAATTCTCATCGCCAATATGAGCTTTACTTTCATTTGGCTACAATATGCTTCTTCTTATCCTCTTACAACATTTATTGGATGAATTAAATCAAAATTGTTGACATTTGGTTTCCTCCTCTTGCATGCAGCTTGGCAGGTCAAAGTGGAATGGGAATGTTGGGAGCTCAGGAATAGTTGTTAGAGTGGAAACTCGTCTTGACAATGTTGGCAGGCCTTCTTTCTCTGTTCTATTGACTGGTGGTGTTGAGTTTTGATTATTGCACCCATGAAATGTGGAGTTAAATGTATATAGTTTCAATTTTTGTTAACATACAATGGTCCATGTGAATATTGAACTCTTCTTGAAATAAAGGATACAAATCTTACATCTCACCCAATGCTTTTCTGTATCTGGCCTCAATAATTTTGTAGGTGATATGTTTGAAAGTATTTTAGTTGGTTCAAACGTAGTGGAAAACATGATCATTACCCATTTTGGTTATGTAATCGCCCAGTTCTGCATTGTAGAAATTGTTTATTTTTTTATTTTGGTAAAAAGGACTTAAAAAAATGTCAAGTAATACACATCAATCTTGGATAACAGACACCCATAGCATCAACATAAAGTTGTTCTTTAATACAATCAATATCATTAGCAAAAACATGGCATCCTTCTCCAGCCTGAACACTCTTCTTTGTCAGTAGGTCAACACTCCTGCTATTTTCCCTCATTTTCTAAATCAAATTGGTCTCTTGGAATTGTCCCGGCAGTCATTAATTAAAGGGCTATAGAGGTGAAGATGTGTATCTTGATTTTGCACTAGCTCGAGGACCAGTCTAGCATCCACACTCACTTCTAGCCTTTGTATACTATGTTGTCTTGCAGTACTTAGCCCTCTTCTTAAAGCCCACAATTCAGTAGTCAAGCTCGTAGTTATCCCAATTTTCTCATAAAAATCCATCACTAGCCTTCCTGTGTTATTATGGATAACTCCACCAACCCTAGCAGGTCCCGAGTTTCCTTGGGCTACACCATCTGTGTTCAATTTAACCCAACCAGCTGGCAGGGGCTTCCAGCCAAGTAATGCTTCAGATCTTAAGGGCCTGGTTTTATGACTGTGGAGGTGATAATATTCCGTAGCTGCTTGTTGAGTGATTTTCCCGGTAGGTGTTGTTTTATTGCAAAACACCCACTGGTTTCGATGGTACCATATATTGCCACAGGTGTAAAGGAAAAGAGTTGTCCATGGAATATTTTGTGAGTGGGTAAGGCTGTTAGAAATCCTATTTACTTTCATCCATGTTTCCAGTGACTCATTGAAGGTATGGAGGAGAGTGGTTGGGAACCCCACTTCAGTCCAAATCCCTTTGGCAAGGTCACATTTCATCAGAACATGGCTGGTGTCCTCTATTTCTTGTTGGCAAATTGGGCACGTCTGGTCATTCACAACTTTACGGGAATAAATCACACTGTTGGTAGCTAGCCTGTTTTGACAAGCTAGCCACAAAAAAAGTCCCACCCTTATGGCTTATATTTTGACACTCTCTCCCCTTGGAAGTGGCCCCTAAAGCATTCTCCTAAGACTACCCTGTCCCAACCAATTATCAAACCAAAAACTTGTCGTTTGACCATTGCGGACATTCAATTTAATTCCATCATAAAGGAGATTCCTCCCCTCTCTCATGCTTGACCAGACATAAGAATGGGTCTTCCTCTTTTCATTTCCTTCCCTATCTAGGTATTTAGCTTCAAGGGTCCTAGTCCACCTTTATCTCTGTCTTTTAGAAGTCTCCAATTGAGTTTGGCCATGGCTACCTTGTTCCTCAACCCCACTTGTTTGAGCCCCAATCCCCTTGATTTTTTGGGTTTAGTCATCTGACCCCAATTAACAAGATGCATTTTCCTTCTTTCATCAGTTGACCCCCACAGAAAGTTCCTATTATTTTATCAAGCTTTTCACACACTTTTTCTAGAATTTTCATGGTCTGCATTTAGTATTGTGGAATGGCAGATGTCACAAAGTTAATCAAGGTTGCCCCATCGTGAAGTGAAAGAAGTTTGGCTTTCCATCCACTCAATTTATTCCTGACTTTTTCAATAAGGAATTGGAAGTTTCTGGATGTGGGTTTTTTTATGGAGCAGGGGGACACCTAGATACTTTCCTAGGTCATTGGTAGCAGGAATCCCTAAGATCTCAGTCCATCTTTGGACATCATCTGGACCACAATTAGGTGAGAAATATACTCTAGACTTTTGTTCACTCATTCTTTCTCTTGATCTTCGGCAAAATGCCTCAAGTGTCTCTTTAATACATTGGCAGTTCTCATCGGATGTCTCTCCAAACAAGAAGAGGTCATCTACAAACATCACATGTGAAATTTTAACTCCCCCTACCTATCTGAAAGGTGTCCAAAGACCCTCCTCCACAGCCCTTTCAATCAAGTAAGATAGAATGTCCATGCACAAAATGAATAGGTAGGGAGACAAGGGGTCACCTTGTCTTACCCCTCTTTGAGCTTGAGTCCACTCAGTAGGGCTTCCATTCAAAAGCATAGCAAACTGTGTTGATCTAACACATGCCATGATGATATTCCTAATTTTTTGGGGGCAGTTGACTTTTTCTATGACTTTTTTAAGGAAACTCCATTGCAGTTTGTCATAGGCTTTTTCAAGATCAATTTTAATGGCCATACTACCATTTTTACCTTTCTTTTTGGTCATGGTGTGGACAATTTCCTGTGCAATGATTATATTATCAATTCTTTGCCTCCCCGGAACAAAACTGGCTTGCAATGGATGAATTAACTCACAAAGGACCTCAATCTATTGACAAGAATTTTGGCCAATACTTTGTAAGTTGTGTTACATAGACTGATGAGTCTATACTAGATCAGGCTCTGTGGATTCTGGATCTTTGGGATGAGACACACAAGGGTTTTGGCAATATCAACATTGATTGACTCTGTTTCAAAAACTTGCTCAATGAACCTTTTGACACCTTGTCCTACAATACTCCACTGTTTTTGGTAGAAAACAACACAAAACCCATCCTGCCCAGGGTCTTCCTGGGTTTGAACTGCCATTCAACATTTTTAATCTCAGTCATCTCAGGAGTTCTAATGGGGCTGTCTATGTCAATTTCATTGACGGAATTAATCACAGGCCAAACAAAATCATCATGAATGACCCTATACTCATTATGTGGTGCAAAAATATTCCTAAAATGTTCAGTCACCATCCTCTTAATGTCCCCCTATTCTGTGACCAAGTCACCCATTCCATTCATTAGTGCTAAACTTTTATTCTTCCTTCTTCTTGCTAATGTGGATGCATAGAAAAAGTGGGTGTTTCTATCTCCTGCCTTAAAATTATTTGATACTCTCTCCTAAGGTTACACTCAAGGTCCTATCAAAAAGGGATTGGGGCTTAAACAGACTTGTTTTTGTATTCCTGATAGCCTGGCCAAGACTCTTCTCTTCCTTTTAAAAATATTTCCAAATTCATTTTTATTCCACTCCTTCAAGACCTTAGCAAGTTTCCTTAATGATTTGTGTTAGGATTCCCCATTTTGCCAACAATTTTGGATCAGACCATCTAAGTCCTTGCGACCAAGCCAAATGGTGTCGAACCTAAAGGGTTTCTCCTATATTTGGTGTTGGTTTTCAGTGTTTAAGAGCAGTGGGCAGAGTCAGTGGTAGGTAAATGGGTTACTGTGGTGTTTGGGTATATGTCCAGCCATTCAGGATTACACCATGTCTTATCAATTCTTTGCATTACCAGTCCGTTAGGCCCCCTAGCATTGGTCCAAGTGAACCTCGGTCCCAAGAAGCCTAGGTCCATCATATTGTAATGATCAAACATGAATCTCCTGTTTCGTCTTTTGGAGTATAGTCACTTGTACTTTCTGTGTATTCCACAGCATCCAGATTGCCCCCATGAAGCCAATTGGATCATCCCTATACACACCATCCAATTGGAATGATGTGCTAATTTCAGCTGCTCTCTCACCCTCTACCCTTGTTTCAGACAAAATCACCATAGCTGGATGGTGGGTTCTGATCATGTCCATAAGTGTTCCTTTAAACCCCATATGCTGGGCACCACGGCAATTCCAAAAAAGAACTTTCATTTCAAACATCACATGTTGGCCTATCCTAGGCCTCGCTTGCTTTGCCCTCTCTGATTCTAGTGTTGTCTCCCTCTCGGCTTGATCTATTCACCCTTCTTCTTTGAGTTCCAATTGGAGCCTATTTCCAATTTGTACACCTTCTCTCCAGACTCCCACATCAGAGATCCCTTGACGAGTACGCACATTTTTTGAGGTCCCTTTGGATTGTAAACCAAGAGTACTTTGTCTACGTGCCCTAGTATCTTGTTTTCTATTGGAAAGTCTCCTAGCTGGATTGCCTCCATTAATCTCTCCAGCTTTTCTACCTCTTTCTTCGTCACTTGATCCACTGCCTGGTTG